>JAECUM010050277.1:0-15327 GCA_016617855.1 Megalonaias nervosa | reverse complement strand
ACATACTCCGCATCCACTATCCAATACCAAACATCTTTTAAATCATTCACCACATTCATGTTTTCAATGTGTTGACCGGTCAACGAGGGCAGCCAGACTGGCGAACGCATCGCATTATGTGTCTCCAGCACGGACGTGAAGGAAAACATTCCCTCACACCAGCTTCACATATCACATACCAAATAACCGAAAGAGATATTAGCACCGACCTAACAGAAACTGTTTTTACATATTTTTATAAACCAACACACTAATACCTACAAAAACACTATACTCCATACCAACACCTAGTGAAGAAGGAAAGCTATTTTCTCAAATAAAATACCCAAACCATCACTTACAATCACCAACCCTACCAAAAACACTATCACACCAGCAAAGTGAGTAAGTGTTTATAGTCACACTACTTAACTTTGACACAAAACCAACAATAATTACAGTAGGGACAATGGTTTTGTTAAGGGAAAAAAGACACACACACACACACCACCACCACCACCACCACCAACAACAACAACAACAAACACTAATACTTTTGGCAACTTGATCAGTCTCTCTTTTCTAGAGATCTGCTTGACCGTGATAAGGGTCGCTTTTATATCTTCATCACACCTAATGTCCACACCTCCCAGGCCGACCACCACACACATATTTTCTGCTGCAATCGTTTACCCAATTCACAGTGATAGCGGGGTGTGCAGAGTGGCTTCCACTGTTTGACAAACTCTGAAGTATCTTTCTCTTCTACGCAGAGGATGTGTTTGTGGATGTTGCTGTGTTTGTACAGTCTCACATTCTAAATGCTGCCTCTCCAACTCCTGATTTCAATCCTCAGTTTGGGGGATGGTAAATGGTGGCTGCTATGGTCGCTGCTCTATCCTGACCATGGGAGCCACAACACAATCGCACGCGTCATGAGGTGTGGAAGTATCTTTCCTTCCCTCTTCTTCTTCTCCTCTTCATTCTTTTCTTCCTCCTCCTTCCACGTAACGAGGACTAACTCTTCCATCAGTTGTCTAACAAGATTCATACACCCCTGAATCTCTAGCATTTTGATGCTCCTTTCTCTTATAATTTTCATTGTTGACACGTCAACAATGGGTAGCCAGACTGACGAACACAGCGCAATATATGTCTGAAGCACAGAAATGAAGGTAAGCACCGCCTTACACAAAAACTAACAATACACACACCACAAGACCCTAACATTCAAAACATGGCGAGCGCTGACCTAAAAGAAACACTCACTTCAAGTTTTTCATACAAACACACTCTATCATCACCAATTCATACAACCCTACACCACATACACAATCTCATATAAACAAGATTACGAAGTAACTATAGACACTTCTATTCCCTTGCATACAAACAAATAGTTTTGACAATAGAGTAATATTTCTTTTCTAGAGATTGATGAGTAGCCTTAAAAAGGGCTGTTTTGTTCGTTAGGGTTTTTGGTAATCTCTTATCCCCTAGTCCCCGTCTCGCAGCAAGTTTCCCACGGGAAATGGTCTCCTTCCTCGGAAGGAGAAGCATAACTCCTTAGTGTCCACACGGCAGTCCACGATATCCTCTTTCTTGCTCCTGCTATTGTTGTTGCTGATGCTGTTGCCGTTTCTGGAGTCTGTATTTCTCTGTCCATTCTTTTTGCTCCTTGTTGATTTCTTCTCTAAAGACTTCGTCTATGAGGTCTTGTGCTGCCTTAATCATTCTTTCATTTTCTATCTCTTCTGGCTTTCGCATGAGGTTTTGGCTGACACGATATAAATTCACGTGGGTATCGTTCAGCATGGCTTCTTTGGAAGCCATCAGTGGATGGTCAGACTGGCTGACTGACTGAACTTGAATTAGCGTCGCTTTCACCAAAAAGGCATGCGCAACGAGTTTATGCCCCTACAGCGGGCTGATTAATTAAGCGTTGGGGAAGGAAAAAGAGCCACATCCCCCAGCGCATTTATGCACACAATGTGTGCTAATTAATTTGTCGGATTCCGGAGCATTGATGCACCACGGGACATACGATGAGCGGGAATAGGAACACACAAGCCCATCGTCGTAGTCTGTATCTACTGTAAGACGCTTATTGGGAATACCAACCCATTCTTAGCGCCACCCCGGTTCCGTGCTTACACGCTCATCGGGGCACCTGTTAGTTAGAGACGAGTGGGAATCGGCCCACACACTCGTCTTTAGTAACCCGCAAAGTGAAGAGAGCAGAGGTACCCGGAATGGGAAGCCAAGCCACATTTGGTACATCCTGAAACGCCTATTAAGTCAAATTCAGCTCAGTTATACTAATGGGTATTCCCTAATGCCTATTCTGTGTTAGCCACACTCTTAATCAGAGTCACATATAACTAAGTTTAAATTAACCTATGTTATAAATTTAGAACAGATTGTACTAAGCGTACTTGATACCTTAATTTATTAGCCAAACAAGTCATAGTGACTATAAAAAGATTTTTGTTTGTTAATATTTGGATTATATGTAGCAAATTAAGAACCGCAGCCAAAGGATCATACTGGTTTGTTGGTTTAATCAAAATGTGGTTCCAAGCCAAATAGGAACCACTAAATATATAGGCAATTTTGATTAGTTAGCCCTAATAAGCTATTACTATCGCATTATCAAATTCTGCATACAAGATGATGTTCGCTGTCTAGGGTAGTACTTCTTCAAACTGAAGTTCCACACGACGTTGACCAGATTTTAAAGGGTGGAAATGTCCATCGTCACACATTGGTCTGGAGTGAAATCAAAAGCCCACAAAGTGTAACCGCCTGCATAATCGTTTAACGAGATGCCATGGCTGCTGTTGGTACATAACTGTACAAGGACAAGTACGACCTCAAGTAATTCTTCTTGTCAAAGTCAGGTTCGAAGGGCCTGGTACACAAAGTCTTGCCATCGCGACTGACTTTGATCTTGGACACGTTGTAGTGCTTGAACTCGAAAGATTTTTTATTATGAACTCCGTTGAAGGCTGCATTGCTAACTATGCCAATGATTAAACGTTTGGGTAACTGTCCTTGGAATATACGATCTTCGATCTTGGATCGGAGACCTGTTTCATAGTGAAGGCTTTCACATCCACTCGTCGTATCGGATACTTGGCGGTCGTTCTTTCCCACTTTAGGTAACACTTCCACACGTAACACGTAGAATCTTGGCTTCTTGGATGATGATTTTGTAATTGGAATCATCACGCATAAAATGAAAAGTGCTGCTGCTTCGCTTCAGTCTTAGGTGGATATCCACTCCATTCATACTTGTCTTGCAATCACATATCAAAATGCAGGTGATCCATCAGTTCTATACTACCGCTTAATTTGATTTTCTCATGACGGTCTTTCAATCCAGCATTGTTCTCATCTAGGATGTCGAACTGGCCGGACGTATCAGGTTTCCATACCACGCAAGCACCCAGATGGGTGTTTATGGCTTAGTTTCAGTAAGTCAAGAGAGGTACGCTCGATAAGGGTAATTATCCACGCTGCTGCTGACCAGTTTGTTCTTCAAATCCACTTCGCTAAACAAAGAATGCATGAAATTATTGACGGGAGCTACTTTCTCGTTGTCGTCTAGATCGGAACTGTCTGGTTCGAGCACTTTAACTTTCAATTACAAGTGACTGATATTTAGATCGATGTAATCCTCGGTCTGTCCTTTGATTTCAAATTCGATGGGAGCTGAGTCCGCCAAAGAGGAGATGGGATGAAATTCTACGCGATGAAATTCTTGCATCGTCATTATGGTAGGTGGCATGGCTAACATATTTAGTTCTGACTTGGGAACATTCACAATACTCTCGGTGCATCATTTGTTTTCTGTTAATAATCAAAGACGTCTAATTCTCTGACGGTTTTTCTTTTCTTAGTCTTTCTCGAAACGTGAGTGTGAATTCTTCTGGAGGGGTGTCTTCGTCGTCTCTTTCTGCTTTGTCCATGTTGTGGCATGAAGGAAGAAGGAATGCCTTGCTCAGCAACGTTCAAGGCATTTATAGAAGTTTCCCGGCGACCCAAAATGTCTTTTCCAGTTTTAAACAACATATATTTGCCTGATCTTAACAAAGATTCTTTGGGACTTTGTTTGTTGATGATATTTTGGAGAATTTCTTTTCCTGGCGTCAAAGTGACATTTTTCAAGGCGTGCAATCCTCGTGTCACCATCGGCTTCAAGAAGGGTGCCACTGAATGAAATGCAGATGTCAGCATATCTCCTAAACCATGTCCTCGTTGTCGAGCGACTCCTCGGTACACATGATACATGACTCACAAGTCACTAGAGAATCTTTTTTGAAAATGGAGTTTCATCTTGACGTTTCCTTTCGAGAATGGAATATTTTGACCCAGATCTCATTTTATACCATTGTTGACACTGTCGAAATACGACTTAATAACGGGCAAATAATGAGGATGTACAGATAAATGTTTCCACCTTCCTCGTAAGCAGAATCCACTTTGAAAGGAATGACTCGCATTAACGGTGCAGCTGTGTTTTCCACCACGTTCTACTCCACCACATCGGAGTACACAAAGATCAAATTCGATCCTTCGTTCAGTTCCACAGGGCAACGAACACACTTATAAAATCGATCGTTGTTGTTGATGTCTCTGGCATTTGGGGACGATTTTAGGTCTCCACCCAAAATGTCAAACAACCTGGGATGAAAAGTGATGGACAACGTTTTGGCATCCGAAAATCTCATCAGCATGCGACGAGCTCTCTTGACAGTTCGTTTGGTTTTGTAAGGAGTTTTGCCAAATTGATCGTCGAAAATAGCGGCAATCGTTTCCACCAAATGTTGAGCGCTAAAATAATAACTTGCTGAAATTTTTATGCTATAGATGCTCAGTTGAGAATTCGCTGGTGATGGAGTTTTGGATTCGTATAAACAAGGATCGTTTTCATTCAAGTGTTGAAACATCGGTTCTTTCAGGATTTCGACGGAAAACATCGTTTGATTTCCACAGACATTTTGGACATTTGCTGGGTAAATCATTTCCACCAAAGCCACTTCCCAATGCGCTTCTTGATGCAGTTGAATGGTCTGAAGTAATTTGGACGTGAAGCAACACAAGGTATTTTGGGGAAACACATCCATGGAACTGTCACTGGGTAAAGATCAGTAAAATTGGTTATTCATAATTTCAGAGTTCTGCTTTTCGAGGAGTCACTCGAGGTCAAAGTAGTGTCCAAAAGAGGGTTTTTGTGACTGCTGGGACGGTGACTGACGTTGGTCGCAAGGCTCCCGTTGTGACTAATGATAGAATATTTCAGGGAAGGATTGGGTAGAAGGTAACCGATGCAGCTGCTCAGTAAAATGGTCCACAATTGTTTGTCTCCTTGTTGCAAACTCAAACTGGCCATAGCTGCACTGATGACACGATACACCACAAAGATTTAGCAGAAAAAGATGATTTGCATATTAGGCACATGTTCCCCACACCACACCCACAACGGTTGCTTTTGTAGATCTTGCATAGAAGAACTCGGAGAAGGAGTGGCTACTGTTGTCGATGAGGCATGATGGTCACTTCGTTTTGTAGTCGTTGACGTGGGAAGCGTCTATCCAAGAATCAAAACTCGGAAGATATCATTTCCAACGCACTTTCACTTCTTTGATTCGACGATGGCCAACTTTACGTGTTCTTCGATCGAGAATGCTTTCGATGTCGTACACCTAGTCTTCTTTTTGGTCACTCGTTGTAACTCACGCAAGTAGAAAGTTTCTTTTAACACTACACCTTTCAAGTCTTCCAATTTATAGACGGTAGGATGAAGGCCACACACTCGTCCAGGGACACGAAATATTCGGTAGTCCAGTTGGGCTAGTAACCTTTGTTGAAAGTGCGTTTGGTTTTGCCAATGCGTACCCAATCTACCTTCGCCAACAGTCCAGGTTTCTTGGGGATCGCATTCGGGGACGTACCAAACAGGCGCTGAAACACAATCACTTCGTTGTCGGGAGTCACTTCTTCGGGGGCGCATCCGATGCTCTGATGGTAGGATTGATTGTAAGCTTTGACCAGGGGCGGTAAGACGTCGATGTACTTGAGAGTGTATTGATGCGTAAACAAGTTCCAAAGGCGTTCTTTTAAGGTGCGTTGAAAACGTTCCACGATGCTGGCTTTGGTTTCGGGATTCTCAGTGGTGGAAAAATGGATGTTTCGTTTCTTCAGTTCTTTTTGGAAAGCTTGGTTCAGAAATTCGGTGCCTTTGGAAGCACGATATAAAGTTTGAACTCCTCCGTAACCTGCAGGATGGGCTGTATCGTAGTAAATGCCGGCCAACAAATTCTCCATCAGGACTCTCTCTCTTCAATAAGTCACCCACTGTTCACTGATCCTACTCTTGCTTTGGTGGGGTGGTTTCGAAACGGCTTGGTGTCCGACGTGCCACGGGAGTAGAAGGCGAGGGTAGTGGTGGTAGCAATCTTTTTTTCTTGCTTTCCTTTTCACTTCTGGTTTCCATTCTTTCTTTTTCCCTTCTGTCGAAGGAGGAATGGAATCATCTTTTTAACCTAAGCTTTGAGTTCAGGTTGTGGAGTGTAGGAAGGGGTCAACAACAACGTTGCAATCTTACTAGGGATGGGAGGCGCTGACGGTATCTGAAACACTTCTCGTACGTTTTCTTCCTCTGGCATCCGCTTGGCTGCGTCTGCCTTTGTCACTGGAGATGGCTGTGGTGATTGACATTTCATTAGGGTGTTGAAGTCTTTCAGAACCGGTTGAGTTGTTTCGTCTAAAGCTTTCTGGTAAAAGAATTGAAGACATAGCAAAACATGGCCGTACCGTTGAGATTTTTTCAGTTTCTAACAAATCGCTGCGATCCATCAACGATTGTAATTCGTGTTGTAACCGTGACATCTCGGTCGAATGAGGATTGTCTGGTAAATGAGGGGTGTGTTGTTCTTGCCAAGGAATGAATTCTATCCATCGTTTGAAAAGTACTAAAGTCAGCTTCGTTCTTGCATGAATTCTAAAGTACACGTATGAGATCTTTTACAAATGGGATCCTATTTATCTTCTTCTTCTTTATCTCGGAGCATTGGCTAAAATAGTTTCAGCAAGGTCTCCAACCAATGGAGCAACCACTCATTTGAACAAGGGTGCTATCAATCAGGGAAAAAGAAATCCTCCACGTTGCACCAACGTCTTTTTCTTTTGACGGATGGGTATTTTCTTTTGGACCATTTGGCGAAGAACGTGTCGTTGTTTGGATAAGCATTCTTTCTGATGCTTGGACAATTACATCGTTCCTTTCAAGACGTTTAAACAACATTCAAGCACGGTATCGATGATTTGTTTAGAGGCTGATTGAATGAGTTGTTTTCGCATTGGTGGATGAACTTTCGACAAGACAAAACGTCTCAATATTTGGCTAAATGAGGAGGCAACCCCTTTCTGTTTCCTTTTTTGGCAGGAGAGTGGTGGTGTGCACTTCATGAGGGTGACATCTTTCTTCGTTCAGGAGCACAAAAGCACTGATGCCACGGGTCCTTTTAATACTGGAATGCGTCCTCACTGATTGACGGTACGTCAAGTCATCGTCATGACGGACATCAATCGACGCTGAGGGGCTCGCAACGGACTAAATCGTGACAGTTCAAGTAAACTCTCTAACATTCCCGATCTCTCCTGGACTTTGATTTTAGGGGAGGATACTTTTTTTAGCAGCAGGCGCTGCCCTTTGTCTTCTTGGCACGTTTTGGATGGGGAGAGGCTTTATTCTTGGAGGTAGCTGCAGGGGCGTTAGGACCCCCCTTTAAGAGAAAGTGAATGATGACACCTCCTAGAGAACTGCAACCTCCAGGTTTCAAAATGATTTGCTTTTTGGTTTGAGTATGCGACAAGGCTACTTTGTGTTTGTCAAAAAGGCATTTGGTTTGATGAGGGATGTGAAAGTTGCCTTGAAGTAATTGACGTGCTGTCACCGTGAACCATCATAAGACTTTTTTGAGACTGGCTTCTAAGACACGATTACGTATTTGTTCATTGTTCTTTTTCGACTTATGCCGTAAAAGGCACGAACCAGTTTGACTGGAAGATGAGACTGAAGGGAAGCCATGCTGACGATGTGTGAGACAGACCAGAAGTGTCGGAAATTTTTATAGTTTTTTCACACCGACTGGGACGTGTACACGACAGGCCCTCTCTTGGCATCAGTTGTGAATCAGATAGGTACGAAATCGCAAATACTTGGGGTGGTGGGCTTTTAACCGACGAGTAAATAGGCGTGAGGTGTTTGAGTGGCATCGTCGTACGCACGAGTCAGCCAAGGAGTTCATAAATGTTTGGCTAACACTTGCACTTGAGATTTATCTCTGGGACTTTTAAACCACACTACGTAACGAGTTTGTTGAAACTAATTTTGGGTAATGTAAATGACACTGGCATTACGATGACGCTCTTTGCGTGTAAACCAAAGTTTAATTTCTTTTTCGTCTACTCCGAACATGTCGTCGAAGATGACCAGATGCGTTTGACTGGTGTCAGACACGATTCCGTCGTCTTCGCGAGGAATGCCTTCCACGAAACGATGGCATATCCGTAACTTTTTCGAAGGAGACTATAATATAAGCCGATTGCCACTCTTTGTAACACCACACGATGCGGTGGGGTGGACGATCGATTAAATGACCTTTGTGTTCGATCCAACGTTTGACAAATTCGGTTTTGCAGAAACTGCTCGGTTCAGCAATTAGCATGTTAAAGGGATGGCGAAGATACAAGGCCTCCCAACTGGATCGTTCTAATTTCTCGTCGATTACTTTGACAGTCGAGGAAGAGGTAGAAGAGGAAGGTTTAGAAATAGCAGAGGTGATCCCAGTTTTGAAACGAACAGAGACAAGAGAAGAGTGTTTATACTTTTCAGGACACGTTTATTCAAAAAGTTAAAATAGGACACGAAATACAAAAAGACATAAGAGCCAAATGACTATGTGTTGAACGTAACCAGCACATAGATCAAAAGACTATACAAGCAAGTCACTGTACAACATTTGTGACAAAGGTGTGGTGTTAAAGGGACACTTTGTAATGTTCATGGAGTCTTTACACTAGTCACAGTCTCATATGTGTCCTCCAGGAATGGCTACTCGGCGGTGTCAATGCCGACGACGGTACTGTCCTGAATGGGGAGGTTTTCCTCGGTGTCGGGTTCTTCTGGCAATGTGGCTATCACGGGCTTAAAGGTCACATGTGTTACTGGACGTTTGAATTTATTAACACAAATGTTTGGCATACTGAGCCGCATCTTTCGTCCCAGCCTCAAAACTATGACTTTTCCAGTCACGTACATCTAGCTAGCGAGGGTAAGGTCATTGCTATACACACATCTTCGCAAGCATCCTCAGTGGCCAAAAGTTTACGAATCTTTCCTTCCCGTAGAGGTAAAGAAATATCGAGATGAAAGCGCAACACTTTTAACAGAATGAGTCTCCCGTGTACCTTTAAAGGTACAATCATCATGTCTTTATTGTAGGTACTATTCGTAAATAGCCCACAAGGAAACTACTGGTAAACGAAATCACAGAAAGGAAGTCACGAACACATCACAGCACACGACGTCCCTAATTTAAAGGAAACAGTTCTTGTAAAAAGTGTTAGTAATCCTCCACAATCTGAATAGTGTCATTGACTTCCTTGCACGGAATCTGTTGTACCACTACTGGTAAAGGTCTTAACATGGTAGCAAGCGTTTATACCCTCTTTTGTTGGGGGTCATAAATGTACTTTTTGAACAGAACCGCTTTTATTTCAGTACCGTACCAAAATTGTTTAGCCACTAACTCAAACACCAAACGTCGCACAGAAGTTTCGTCTTGAATCAAGATTAGTTCTCGTAAAGATTTGCTGTAATCCTCTAACTCTTTATGTGGAATTCGGTGCAGTATCGTCACTTTGTAAGTAGAATGAGTGGCATCCAAAGTCTTCTGAATCTCGTATGGTTCATCGATGTCTGACATTCTGAATGCTTTAAAATGAATTAATCCTCTTATACCATTCAGGTACCAGTGGTAAATGCATTCTCTCAACTCTAGAGGCAAGCCACTAATGTTCTATTCGTGGCTAAGATCAAGCCTCCACGAATGACATCAACGTATTTCATGTATTTGGTTTTGTCATGAGTCATCTGGAAGTAACGGGAAGGTTCTGTCAAATACTCCGTCTTGGGTAAACACGGTCGTTGTTCCATTTTGCCACACAAGCAATTCATCATCACTTTGGCAAATGATCACCTTCCTTCGTTTTCCTCCACGTGGTCTAAAGTGATGCCTTCCTGGTCAAAGTATTTCTCTTTGAATTTCTTTTGGTCTTCGGGAGTTTGACATTAGGAAGGATAGCCGCTGGATTCTTGTTTGTACGTAGTCCGCGAAAATGCCTTTCTTAGTCTCGTCACCTTTGTGGTACTGTTCTGTCTTAGGAAAGCGGTAAATTTCGTACACTTCTAACAGTTGGTGTCCCAGGTCCAGAGCTTTGAACAATTCCACTCTGACCAACGTTCCTGTCAATGAGCATCCTTCATGAGTATGATGACAAAGTTGGTCCTAGTTACATGTTTCGGCACAAGTACGGCATAAAGGAAACGTCATTTGTCCTTGGTTGTGTTGAGGTACGATGGGATGATACAATTCCGTGGGAGGCAAGACTTTGCATTTAATCAATCCCTCATATTGTCCCATGTTTCCAACGTCGATGTGTCCTTCAGCAATGGTGGGTGCCCTGCTGAAAAGTGACAATATTTGCACACGTAAGGATACAGCGAACACACGTCCAGGTATCCGATTTCGTCTCCTTTCTCCTCATCCGCGTGGTACAGAAAGCATGTAACATTGGTTCGTCTTCCATTCAAAGAGCACACGGGTCCAGAGGGTCCACCAATTTGTAATTTTCCATGATGCGCTTAAATTCGGGATCGGTTTTCAAACGATGGTCCTACTCATCTTTCCATATTTCCACGACTTGCTATCCTTTCTGTTCTAACCTTAAGCGTCGTTGACAAGTGTACTCGTACAAATCTTCCATTGTAGGTTGTAAAAACTGATTTGTGGTGTCACGTTGAGGGTAACAGGTCGGACATCCGTGAAATAAGCATCCATTAAACTCGTAGACGATCTTGGGTTTTCTAAGTCCCAACCATCCACTGAATACGTTCCAATGGGTCTTGTCGCCTCCTCTGTTTCGGGCATGTTTGGATTCATTTGTCGTCCTTGTCGGACAGGTAATGCAAGCAGCGCAGAGCTTTGACCGAGTATAGGCATTTGACAAAGTTCGTTGTTTGAGGGCTGATGACAGCCTGGGTGTTTTCGGCATGAATCGTTTTCGGTACACTATAGAACACGCTTTGGCGATGGTGCAGCCGTTTATCAAATGACTAATCTCTTCTTGTTCCAAGAATAATTCTCGAAAATTTCCACAGCAACGCCGTAAAATGTCCACGTCGGAACGCAAATACTTTAACATTCTTCCTGAAAGTCGAAGGGGTCCGAGGCGTGAGTTTGGTACCAAGCGTAGAAAGCTTCTCGTTGTTCGGTGCGCATTTTGTCGGGGTCGTAGTAGTGTGCATCAGGCAAATGTGAATGGCGTGTTGATTGCTTTAGTATTGAAAAAGTGCGGCAAATTGCCTTTTGCCATTTCTGTCATTCCCAACGTTTTGGGCATTCGGCTCAATGGCATGGCCAAGTAACTCATGGAATCTTTAAACTGCACTTGTCCCACTTGCATGGAAATGATTTATGATCCTTTCAAAGTGACTTTTGAACGTTCAGTGCTTCGTTCCGTATAGTATTGTAGAAGATATTGTCCATCGTATCCCGAGAAATTGTGAGCCATCACCGTGGCATAGCGACGACAATCTCCGTAACGTTCGATGTCCTCTTGGTTCACGTCTCGTCGATATGGTCTTAGATACATTGGGCGAAATCGGCCAGCGTATTAGGTCCACGAAAGTTTTTTCCACGTTCTCCAGGAATCTTGTTACAGTGGATGCAATGACAAAAGACAGGTTCTTGGATGCACTTCTAGAAAACTCTCGATGAGCCACGCAGAAATTAGGAATGCGAAAGCCAGTCTCTTGCATGCATTCGAAATCGAGAAAGATGAAATTACCTTTCTTCTTCTTGTCATCTTCCTCCTCCTATTTGGGCTGGTATGTTTGAATGTACCATTCGTGTTCCAAGTCAACGATTTGGTGACAAATGTGACATCGTTTCTTTCCTGGACAAATGTTTGCCTTGGAATTATTGCTATGTATAACTTGTCCACAAGTAGAGAACAATCTCTGGAGTTGGCAAACACTTTTCCGTTGTGAACCTTGCGTTTTCAGATGTTGTTGGGAACAGACTGGACTGATAAAAGTGAGCTGATAAGCAGGGACATGCATTCGTTCTTGTCGTTCGTCAAGACAGGGTCTAGAGGCCAAACATCCTGGACATTTCGATCCTCAATGTTTGTGTTGTTCTCGATTGTTATACCTATAGTCACATTTCTCACAATAATAACTGTACTCGAAGAATCTGATAATACTCATAATGGCATCGAATTGTTCATTGTGATGATAGACGTGAACTTATTTTCCGTCTTTGAAATCGTTGCCTTGAAACAACAGCGGTCCACGCACTTCTTGGAGATGCACTTTCGATGTGTAGCGTGGAGCCAAGACGTCTTGCAAATTTTGCATTTCAGATTGCTGTAACAGAAATTCTGCTTCTCTTCGTTGTTTAACTCGGGCTGATTTTCGAATGCGAATGTTCTTCCAGACTCTTTTCCATTCTGCCTCTTTTTGTTCTTGTCAGCATACGTTCGTCCCACGGAGATCACATTGCCGTTTCGGAGTGGTTAACAAAGAATCCCACAAATCGGTGATGAACCCTCCTGCTTTCTCCAGCAGTAGTTCTCACTTGAAATCTTTAAACTTCACTGTGTACGTGTAGGCTTGGTTCTAAATTTTCTGGAGGAGCGTTTGTCCGTCTCTCGAATTTGGTAATAGTTTTCAGTCGTTATTAGCGAACTTTGGCTTGGCGTAGACTCTCTGGGCCTGGATCCAAAAGTGGAAGTGTGGATTCTGGCTCACTCATGTCATCTTCACAATCGCAGGCATGAATTTGAGCCAAGACTTCAGCTCGTATGCGAGGCGTTACGTCACGTTTCAGCCTCTTACTTTCTTCTTCTTTCTCAATAAAATCGTGCGATCGTCTCATCTTGATTGCAAAAATGTCAAATGACCAAATTTTAAATGTCATTATCCCATATATATATATATATATATATATATATATATATATATATATATATATATATATATATATATATATATATATATATATATATATTTCATTTCCTCTCTCAAACATTCAAGATGATGCAAGAGGCAACACAGATAGAACCTCTGATGATAGCTTTGCGAGGCATCATACAAAGGTTTTCTTCAGAGAAGCCGACGGACTATCCCCCCTCCCCTCCTTTCGAGATAAAAGTAGAGACACTTGCTATATCTGTGAGAAGAAAGGATACCTGTTATCATTGTCAACAGAAAGGACATTGGTCTCCAGACTGCCCCCTCCCAAAAAAAGAACCGATCCAAGAAACAACAGGAGGAGGAGAGGGCTTCCAAACATGAAGATGTATCCTCCGAAAAGGAAGACGAACCCGTACAAGTCCAGAAAGAAAAGAAAAGACGACGAGAGGAAAGTGAGGAAGAGGAAAAACCTGAAACAGTGAAGAAATTCAAAAGAAAAGAGTGAAAGGAAAAGAAGAAGCATATCAAATTTTTGGTGATGTGTTGTGAAATTTCATCGTTTCTTATGCAAAGAAGGATTCAAACCTTCGAAATGAGATGCTACCGCAAGATCTAGGGCATCTCATACAATGACCATGTACCAACGAAGAAGTCCACAACAGGATCCAACGAGCCATCGGATCCTATGAAGACCTCTTGACCACTTTTAAAAAGCGCAAACTGAAGTGGTACGGCCGTGTCTCAAGATCATCTGGACTGGCATAGACAATCTTGCAAGGCACAGTGCGAGGATGCAGAAGAAGAGGCAGACAGAAAAAAAGGTGGGAAGACATGATCTATTTGCTGTCGATGATTTGGTAGAGATCAGTACTGTTGGTATCTCAAGAGTAGTGGGAATGTTGACTTGGTCAGACTGTTTGGATCGGGAAAGTCTTTTTCTCTTGGGTCGAGTTAAAGAAGTCTGATACATTTGTTTCAGACACCTTAAACCTGTCAAAATGTCTAATAGCACTGTGACCGTTTGACTTTCACCGTCCTCCTTCTCTCCTATAGTACAAGTCACAAGGGTCATGTAGGAATTCAACACCGACTATTTCAGTAATGGGTGTCACTTTTTAGAATTTGATTCTACATACCTTTAAGTGGCAAGTATTCACTTCATTTGGATTCGTATACATCCATATTCCTTTGGAAGGTCATTATTTAGACGCTCCGAGAGGTGCTTACGGCAAAATCAATGTTAAAATTCGTCGGCATTTTGGTATGAAATGAACCTAAAGGAGTGATCCAGTACAATCCGGATTAAATGTCGCGCGATGTGATGTCACAATGAATGCTACGCATATTGATAAACAAATTCGTACTACCCTCGATTGTGACGATTCCACTCCTCGCGCTCTTATTTTGACCTAAGTTTAGTACATGGCTACTATTGTAAAAGCCCATAGCGATAGATAATTATCGTCTGAAAGTTTCTTGGTGACAGTTAAGGTGCAGAGCATCCAATAATCAGGATTTAATAGACCTTGGTTAAAGAAAATTATTGTTAAATTTTAAAAGAACAATTTATATCTAATTTAAAATGAGTAAATGCCCTTGCATGACCAGCAGCAGTAGAGCTGAACAGACCACTTGCCTGAGACATTAAAGTTTTTGTCTTAATAATGAAAACTTCTTTAATTGACCAGATTTTTCTGATTTTTTCACAATCTGGTCACTACGCGTTGGTCGTTCAGCTCTACTGCTGCTATAAATTAAACAGCCAGTATAGATATTATCAATAATGAGTATTGGAGAACCACACTCAGCTAAATTAACTAGTAGAGCTGAACAGACCACTTGGCTGAAACCTTATTTATAAAAAATAAAGGCTCCTACAGAGGCTGAAAAAAAAAGGTCAATAACATAAACCTAACCTCCTAACTTTTATTATTACCAATAGTTTGAAAAACGGATAATAAATCATTTGGGTTAGCTCATTTCCGTTACTTTTTGTTGACGTATTTTTTTTTTAGATTTTTATGCGATTTCGTTTACTCGCGGGTTACTCAATTTTTTGTCGTTCAGCTCTACTGCTGCTA
>JAECUM010050276.1:0-18767 GCA_016617855.1 Megalonaias nervosa | reverse complement strand
AAGTGCATTGGATCCAGCAAGGGATCACGTGTGTCAGGGATTCATTAAGATAAATGCAATAAACTGACAACGAACAGTGCAAAACTAATATCTAACTAGCCTGAGCGCTTTCGATTCTTAATGAGTCTTTTTCAAAGGCACATACAAACATAGACAAGACAAAGAAATAAAACACAAAAACCGTTGTGTTTGCAACATTTTACATGGCTGTTTCTACAGGATTTAAACCTTTAAATTTAACCTTTATATATACCAGGTTTAGCCATAATGTTGAATAGACAGTGAATACGTATGAAATACAGTACACTATAAATATGTTTGAAACACGTAGATATACGATTAACAAGTATAAACGTTCTAATTAATTAATCTAATTAAAACTCAGTACATGGTAGAAAAGGTGTTGCTCATGGAACACTGCTAAATTAATAACTAGAGTTTGATGATCCCAATTACTTTCACACATCGGACAATGGGGTAAGAGAAAGCTTCACTCAAATTCCGTATGTCGCACACACACACACACACACACACACACACACACACACACACACATTTGAAAGCATGCAATTAAGAAACTGAGTCTTCTTAAAGATATAATAAATTATAAGTTATTGTCCTTGTGGAAGTTGCTTTACTAAAAATGTACACCTGAAATATCTTTAAAAAGCGATTTATAGCTTATCATGTCTCAGAGGATTTTTTTTTTCTTTCCAAATCATAAAGTGAACTTGTTTCATTATACTTTCACTGTTAGGATGGGTTTGTTTTTTGCTTATCTCACATATTTGCCAAAGCCAATATCCTTTATTCAAGTGAATTATTGAATAAGCAACAAGCAGAGAATTGCAAATCCTTTATGGTACATTATAATTATCGATGGGATCATACACCTTTGTGGAAACAGCTTCTTTCATTATACTGTCACTGGTATAGGCTGGTTTGTTTTCGCTTATTTCATATCTTTGCCAATGTCCCCAACAGAAGTAAGTACATTATTAGATAAACACCAAGCAAGCAATTTCATAATGTTTATGGTACGTTATAATGATGGGTGTGATCAGAAGAATTCTCTGCAGAGCCTTTTATGCATTAACAACATGCGAAAAGAATCCTAATGCAATTAGTATACGATTCTACACAATGATTAGAATGATAAAAATATTCAATGCATTCTTCGTTTGCTGATATTACTCGTAATTTAAAACAAAATATCGATATATTTCCACTCTTCAATCCTGAAACGTAGAAGTAATGAATCGTCAATAATAAAGAACAGTATATCTATCTCTTAGCATTACGTCTTCTATGAAACCGAAGATTTTTTTTATATGCCAAGTTTGACACTTTGTGACAGATATATATCCTATTGATAATGGAAAGGGGTGTGGAGCTATTAAACCTTGAATGTATACATATAATGCCATATAAACTGTCAAGATTCTAGCTGTTGTGCACTAGATGTACTTATACTCATACAAGCTTGGAAAATCATTTGTAAGTACGTAACGAATCAGGCGTACGTATCGACAAGCTTGCCAAGAAGTCAGTGGGAATGTCAAAAACTGTAATTTCTTACAACTCTGCGTAACATTTGAGGTTGGGGATGTTTAATTCAACCAAGGAGCACAAAGATGCATTGCAGGCTATTTGCCACTATGGTGTGCAGGCCCGATTATTATTATTGTTGTCATTATTATTATTATTATTATTATTATTATTATTATTATTATCTATGCTAAGTGCATCGATATTCAGTTCCTTGTTAAAAATATTTTAATTTATTACATGTGTACACGATCTGGATTCTTTTAGTATTTCTCCATAAATATGACTAATAACATCAACCTTTTTATGTACTTAGTCACTGTTTTCTTCATCAGCATGCGTTCAGTGTATACTTTATTCTTTGGCGACAAATGCAGACTGGTCGCAATAAACCTGGTTTCGCATTTTTTCTCAAAGCGTGTATCTACAGTTTAACAAAGTTATCACATTGAGCTGGAAATATTTGCCTGCAACATATTAAAATTAGCTTTTGCCCTTTTCCAGAGTAGGACCTAGTATGTAATACTTAGTATATAAGTAGTTATATGTGGCGATTGGGGGACAATGGGACGTACCATTGAAAATGGCTGAACAATTGATATAGACAAAGGGAAATTGAATATGGGTGACTCCATGGGGTATATAGGGACAGAAGAGTTTATCAGAGAGAAGGTTTTATAGGAAGATAAGAGTTTATAGGGACAAAAAAGCTGTTCAGGGTCAAAAGAGTTTATGGTTCCAAACACACACACACACACACACACACACACACACACACACACACACACACACTTATACAACATAAAGACAAAACTGTGTTTGGCACTGAGTATATAATTTCCAGGCATAGGATTGGTCCTGAAAAGGAACTTCGGAGTTTGGTAACCTGAGTTAACATACGGATCTTTGCACTGGTGTTCTTCTCTTCCTTAAACTCCGTCTGTTATACTGACCGTACGTCAAGGCTCTCTTCAGACATCCTTGCCTCTCCATATAAATCCTTCTTTTGCAAATACCCGTATCCGTTATCTTCGGTCTAGCCCATGATGACTTCAAATACGTGGGGTAGTCAGGGATGAACACATCCCCGACTTTAATGTAGACGACTCGACGTTTGATCACATCTTGAAATGAGAGCGGGTGAGTTGAAGAGGCGAGCAACAAGTATCTATAGTCTAAGGGTGGATCGAAACGGATTGATATCTTTCACCAATCTAAAGTCGCGTTAAATCATTCAGTCAGAGCGCGTGGTCTCTTCCAGTCAAAAGAGACCTGCGTGTGACATTACATACACGATATTTGGGGAGCTAGCGTCTGTAAGCAGCGAATCGATGCGACATTGCTGGAGCATGGATGAAACTAAGAAGACTATATATTGGGGTGCGCCTGTGGTGGAGACGAAGAGTGACGGCATGGCGGCTACCAAATTAACCACAGTTATATTTCCAGAAGAGAATGATTTTAATTGGGATTTAGTCGATTTTCTATCCGCTTCGCAAGAATTTGTACCTGTACCAGTACCTTTACTGCCTTCTCCTTCCTTAAACGAAGTAGAGGATGTCAGACAGAGACAGAAAAAAGAATTGGAGTAATGTTTACAACAGCAGCAAAAAGCAGAATAAGCCTTTGTCATTCAACAGCAACAACAAGAAGAGGAAAGACAAAAACGAGAGGAAGAAGAAGAAAAGAGAAAGTGTGACGGAGAGAAGATGGACGGGGAAAATCAAACGGTGACGGTGCTACTAGAAATTTTGGCAGTGTAAACGTTATCTGAGATAAATGTATCAGACTTCTTATCTCGACCCAAGAGAAAAAGACCTTCCCGAGCCAAACATTCCAACCCAGTCATCACTACCTATACGCTGACTACTCCTGATAGGCCATCGGTAGCAGCAACTATTGCTACCAAATCATTGACAGTAGCCGGTGAAGAAGTAAAACTTGACCGTGGCAATTGTATAAGGCAGTTAAAGCGCATTGCCTCCAGTACTTGACCTTGCTTAAATAAACAAACACCCAAAGGTCCTTTTCAGGGTCACCCACCAATCTAGAAAAGAGAGACTATTCAAAGATTGCCAAATAAAGTAAAACTAAAATCCCTTTTACTATGATATTTGAATGATGTGTGAGTGCGTGCCTTTAGATCCTTATAAAAATGAAGAACAAGAGACACTTATGTTTCCTTTCTGGTATATTCTATCTTTTTGAAAATCACAATGAAATTTCAGAACACGTCATTAAAGTCCAGTTTATTCTTCTTTCACTCTCTTTTTCTATTTGAATTTCTTCATTGTCACAGGTTTATTTCCTCTCCTTCACTTTCTTCTCGTCCTCTCTTCTTATCTGTCCGGACGGGTATGGGTTCTTCTTCTTCTTCCTTTTCTGAGAGCTATTCTCTATTTTCGGAAGACCTCTCCTCTAAATTATTTGAATGGTTCTCTTTGTTCTTATTGAACTTTAAAGGCCAATGTCCTTTTCTGTGACATTTATAAGAGGTATCCCCACCTTTGTCTTTCTTTACTTCTGTCTTACTTTGATATTGTAGACCTTCTGCAGAATAATTTCATGTCTTCTGACAGATATAGCAAGTATCTTTACTTTTTTCTCAAGACGAGGAGTAGTCTTTCTCTGAAGAAAACTTTCGTGTGATACCCCTCAAAGCTTTGACCAGAAACTCGGTCTGTGTTGGCTCTCCCATCTTGACCGTTTGTGAATTGAATGAATTCTCTAAATCTGAGACACTTACCCTATATATAGTGGGTCAGCTGCGGCTAAAATCTAGTCAGTAAAATTTTGCAATCAAGATGAAGCGATCGCACGATTTGAATGAGAAAGGAAAAGAAAGTAAGACGCCACAACGAGACATATCGCCTCGCACACGAGCTGTAGTTGTGGCTCAAATCCATGCCTGCGACTTTGACTTTGAAGACTGCATGAGTGAGCCTGACGCTACACCTTCCACATCTGCCCCCAGACCGAGAGAATCTACCTCCAATGAAAGTCAGCTAGTAGCATCCAAAAATATTGCCGCATCGTAAGATAGACAAACTTTCCTCCAGAAATTTTAGAACCACGGCATACATTTACACAGTAAAGTTTAAAGATTTCAAGTCCCATGTACCACTCGAGAAATCAAACACTTTCATCACCGATTTGTGAGATTCCTTGTTAAATACACTGAAACGACAATGCTAAGCCAAAGAAGACGATCGTTCTAGACTCTCCATTTAACACGTCAGTTGCAAGTCACCCGTCGGTAAAATGTTTGGCAACCCAGCAGAAATGACACCTTCAAAAGACATCGATAAGATTCATCACGTTCAGTAATCCAACGTTTCACATCACTGATAGCAAAGATACACGTTTGCCATCCAAAAGGGCACGGACAACACATATAAAGAGTTATTGGTGGACGGACTTCTCACCATCGTCCAAATTAGCAACACTCAAGACCAGATGTGTTTAGCCCGAACCAACATCGTGGGTCGAACATACGCCGACAAGAACTATACAGCAGAATGGAAAAGAGCCTGGAAAAGCATTCGAAAATCGGACCAAGCCAAACAACAAAGGGAATCAGAACTCCCTTTACAGCAGTCAGGCCTATCCAAAGACACGGCCTGAAGTATTACTTAAATGCAAAAACTTCAAGACGTCTTATCTCCACGCTACACGTTAAAGTGCTCCCTCATGCGAAGACCAATGGTGTTTCAATGCTACAATTTACCAGACGGAAAATACATTAACGTCTATCATCACGAAGAACAATTCGATGTCATTAGCAGTATCACAGATTCCTCGGATACGGATACTATAGTGAAAAATGCGACTGTGGAAATGGTAATGATAAAGACTACCTGGGGAAAAGAGGAAACAAAATAGCAGACGCTAACAAGCTACATGAGAATTGGATGAAGTGCAGGAAAGGTTTAGAGCAATGGGGCATCCAGAATGCATCCCCAAGGAATAAAAGAAGAAAGAGAAGTTAGTAAGCAAACTGAGGTGATGGTAGAAGATGTGGAGGACAGGGAGAAAGTAAAAAGAATAAACCAAGGACCCTTTTAAAAGACAGTGCTATGCCTCGAAAAGATTTACCCATTGCTAAAATCTTTTTAGTCTAAATGTTGTATAAGTGTGTGTGTATTTGTTTGTGTACGTGTATGTTTATCCCCATAAACCCGTTGAACTCTAATAATTATTGGTCTAGAGCCAAAATGCTTCCGAAATAAATGTAGTCAAATTTTACTATTTCTGGGTCACTGATAACGAAAATGATGCTGAAAATTGAAGATTGGCTCTATTTTTCAGGATATGATACTAGTCAGTATTTACGACCCTTGACTGGGAATGGCGAAGGATAATTGAGTTATAAAGAGAAGGGATCTCAATTTAATCCGGAAATGACTAAAATACATCTTTGACTGGATTTATGAATAAATCTATGATTGGGTTTGGACAGTACTTGCTCTTTAAGCAAAACCAAGAATGATGCAATCTGATGCTGGTATTGCGTCATACATGATATTAATTAAATCATGTCATTCCATGGATGATTCAATCATAACTGAGCTTACTTCACTCTGCTGAAAAAATTACAATATCAGCTTTAGGAAGCATGCCGTGTCGTGCTCTCTTATTTGTCATTGTTTTAATTTCAAAGGGACACATTTCTGTTTAGCCAGAGTGGGCAAAGATGCATCGTATTTGTGTAAACAATGCAGATATCTTCTGCTATGTTTGCGGTGAAGTGGCTTTTGTATCACAAAAGCGCAGTATAACCACTATGGCTAAGAAAGCCTATCACTTTTATTGTGGCTGTAGAACTGGAGATCAGGACAAGAGGTGGGTCCCACACATATGCTTCAACACTTGTGCAACAAATCGTCGCTAGTGGTTGAAAAGGAAAAATGAATCTATGCCTTTCGCAGTACCAATGGTATGGAGAGAGCCAACAGGTCATATCAGCAATTGTTACTTCTGCATGGTGTCTCCAGTTGGGAAAGGTGTGTCAAAGAAGAAAAAGTGGACTGTGCATTATTCAAACATTATTTCAGCTATCCGCCCAGTACCCAACGGAGAAGAACTACCGGTTCTTAATGCACCAGAATCATTCTCACTTGAGTCAGACGAGGAAGAGGATGACACGTTTAGACCTGAACCATCAATATCACATGACCCATATTTTCTCTCATCCTCCTTCTCTGAACCACATCTCCTAACACAAGATGAACTGAATGACCTTGTCAGGGATTTGGAACTATCTATGAGTAAGGCAGAGCTGTTGGGCTCCAGTTTAGAGCAGTAGCATCTCCTGGTTTCCATGTTCCGTGATCGTCAAAAGGATCTTGTCCCATTCTTCTTCATGGAAGGTGATATTGTAATCTGCAACAACATCGATGGTGTGATGGCAGCCCTCAACATCGTTCATAATCCGTATGAGTGAAGACTGTTCATTGAATCATCGAAGACTATTCTTAAATCTGTTTTGCTGCATAATGACAATTCCAGTTGGTCATGCAGTCCATATGAAGGAAACCTATGAAACATTAAACAACGTTTAAGGTGCTTTAACTATAAACATCAGTGACGGCTTTGTGGCAATTTGAAGGTTCTTGCTCTCTTGCTTGGTCTGTAGACTGGGTACACAAAATACTGCTGTTTTCTCTGCGAATGGGATAGTCGTGCGAGACATTCCCACTACCTCAAGAGATATTGACCACAGTCCGACAGTCATTCGAGCCTGGAAAGGAAAAGTGTTCGGCATACACCACTTGTTGAATCAAGGAAGATTTTGTTACCACCCTTGCACATCAAACTGGTTCTGACGAAACACTTTGTCAAGGCCATGTACAAAACACAAACAGCTTTCAAGTACCTCTGTGGAACATTTCCAAGGTTAAGTGAAGCTAAGATAAAACAAGGTGTCTTTGTTGGTCCTCAGATTCGTGAACTTCTTCGAGATAATGCATTTGTCCGCGCACTGCGTGGCAAGGAAAGGACGGCATGGAAAGCCTTCCAGCTAGTGGAAACAAATTTTCTCGGAAACAACAAGACAGACAACTCCAGGGAGTTGGTGGAAAACCTCCTCAAGGCATACAAAAGCCTTGGTTGCAACATGTCACTAAATACAGATTGCTTGCACTCTCATCTAGATTTTTTCCACCAAACTGCGGAGCAGTGAGTGACGAGCACGGCGAGCGATCTAACCAGGACATTGCAACAATACAGAAATGCTGTCAGTGAAAATGGAGCCCATCAATGATTGCAGTCTATTGCCGGACAGTGACAAGAGATGCTCCATTTAATGAATACAAGAGATAAGCCAAGAAGCGCCGATTAGACACAGAATAAGGACTAAACTATGTATTTATATATGCATGATAGTTTTTGCTTTTTGTTTCCAAATAAATTTTATTTATATAACCCGTTTGCTTTTTTAAGTGTTACATAAACAAGACAGGTGAAATATTGTCATGCAAAGCATCCATAAACACATGAAAAGACCCAGGTTTACAATTTGTGATTAAAATTTTACTATCTACACAATGTACATAGACATAGAATGTAAAAACATACATATATCGGAAATAGTAGCTAGTCAGTTGTTTTAATTGTCATATTTGAATTCAGCACATCAAATTCCATAATAAATGCCACATTTTATCTCTGAAGCAGACGACTTCTAAAAATTGTAGATAAGTGTAAGCGTTCTTTCCTTATAAATTCTTCTGTTATTATGTAATAACAGTAAACAACATACGTATATATATATATATATATATATATATATATATATATATATATATATATATATATATATATATATATAAGGCGTTTGCATACTTTTGCAAGCAAGAAAATTTAACTTAGTATATTATCTTTTGTTACAGTCGCAAACAATACATTACTTGTAAAATATAAATATTTTAAAGTTTAAAAAGTTTACATATTATATTTATTCCTTTTATAATATACGCGGATCTGGAAACATCTAAATAAAAAGATTACGTAGTGAGAGAGATAACGCCATCAACTAGACATTAATGTGTTATTATTAGATGTGATTGTAAAATTATAAATCTGGACTTACATTGTGGGGAAAATAAAGTTGCAAACTTACATACTGAAAGCGAAGAAGCCAGAAAAGTTGTTAAAGTCCATTCATGCTAAAACTGTCAGATGAAGACGAAAATATGTTCAAGGCGCAACAGATTGCCACCTATGTACCAAACCATTAGAGATGATAAGTTTAGCAGTGATTGTCATATGGCCGGTAAATTTAGGGGTACAGCATATAATATATATGTTTCAAATTATCTCCATTTGGAACTCAAATTCCCACCGTATTTCATGATTTCAGATCTTATCACAGATGTTTGTTAATGATTTATGTTGCTACATCAAACTTATGTGTCAATTAATTGGATAATATGCCAAAGTTAAAGTCTTATAATATTGGTCAGTTACAATAGTACCATTACCTACATTTTCATCCTAACAGTATGTATACACTGTCTAATTATACTTTAAAGATAGCCATTGAATCAATTGATCAATATAAGATTCATTTTTAACTCTTGACGGTTATGCAAAAGGTCATCAAGTCCAAGCTTACAGTCAATGATGTTTCATCTCAGAGAAGGTCTTGATAAGCATTATTAAATTTAATAATAGCTGCATTAGAGCTATTACCAAACATTTATCTATTGATAGAGGTATTATCTAAATGCTAACTTTGCGATGTTCTATGTGATGATCATGACAAAAATAAATCCTGTTTTTTACATCTACGAATTAACAATCTTTATTGTCTTAGCTGAATATGTTCAATGGTTTTTCAGGTATAGCTTCTCTCATACCTCGCTATGAATGTCAGAGTACTAAATATTTTTCCAGTGTGTCATGAGATGTATTAAATAAACACCAAAGCGATATTGTTTTTATTTGTAGGCATGTCTTGTATGAAGGTTCCACTAGTAGCACTGGCATTGGAGGTAAGTAGACGCGTATATATAGACACAGGTTGCTGATTAGAAATAATTTATCTTAAACATTAAATAAAACAAACCCAAAGCAATATTGTTTTTATTTGCAGGCATGTCTTGTATATAAATTTCATTAGCAATATAGGCATTGCCGGTAAGTAGAAATGTATATATATATATATATATATATATATATAGACACAGGCTTGTTGATTAGAAATAATTTGTCTTAAATATTCTTAAAAAGTTTAACGCATAAATGTGACAAGTTGATTTTGGGTGATAATTTTGGGAAGCATTTAATCTTGTAACTGGCCCTATTGGCTTACTTTTATGTCAATAAATAAATTAGCTATATTTACATAGCTTTTCATAACGTATCCAACGGTCACAGTGTGAACAACGACTGGGAAGAAAACGGCATCTTTGGTCCATAGTTTTTATTTCTGTCGGTTTGAATCAGATGTGCAGGAAGGCAATTTTAGCTAAACCCAGCCTGGATTGGAGACTGTTTTAGTGTCATTACTGACTTGCGTAGGGGATAACCCTACTGGCTTCTGTTTTGTTTTAAAGCGGTAAATGACTATATCACACTGGCGTTATGGTATGGACTATAATAATATTAGTATGACTGTGTCGATGTTATCGTTGTGACATTGGATTTCCCTTTCACTAATTTTATCTCCTTTGTTTGTTCAATATGTGGAGCGAAATGCCATTCAATGGAATAAAAATTCATGCAAAGTAGGCATTGACTGTTTATAACCAGTAAGTTTTGCTTTTCATTAGAGAAAGACCGGATAGGTTCTGAACGCTAGCCATTAATAATGCAATTATTATATGTCGTTTTCAGTTGTCTTTCTCATTTCAGGTATTGCTAATGGCAAAGGCGTATGTTTGTTGGGTGCTAGAAATTCAGTTATAATGTCACGTGATTATTCCTGGACGGTTTTGAGAGCTGCACACGAACTTGGACACAGGTAGGTCAAAATATGAACGCCTTTTTTGTCTCCTGAATTTACCTTCAATCGCTTAGCACTTTTGGGGTCTCGCGTTGGATTCTGAATTCCCACATGTGCAACTATCGTTTGCCGCCAAACCAAAGTCGTTGGTTTATTTTGGGCTTCCTGATTCATCAGTCTCATATTTCACGGTGCCACCCGGCTATCGGGAATACTAACTATACGATCTAGTTAATTATTTAATCTACTGACCTCTCGGAATCGCGGAAAAATACTCTGCCGTATTGTTTGCATAGTCATTGTCATAAAGCCTTGTCGTTTTTCTATCTCATTGAGTAAGATAACCTTGGTGAAAAGAGAACTAAAACACACGTTATGAAATGATGATGAAATTTTGCTGATAGATGTTATAAAGACTTTAAAGTGTATATGGCATAAAGTCCACAAAGTGACCTAGTGATGTTCCTGAGAGACCGTTTGACTGCTTATACAGGTAGGAGAAAACTTCGATTAGGTGGACATTCCCACCTTGCAGTATGATTAGTTTGGTAAGCTCGCAATTAAATCCATTTTTTGTTTCCTGAAACAGGGGATAGCTTTTACTACATACACGATTAAAAATATGATATTGTTAGATATGACTATCAGCAGCAATGGAATGCAGACATTAAACAGTCTTTTATAGGGATAACTCACAAGATAATAGGCAATGTCTTTAATATGAAAATGTTAATTAATGTTAACTTTTAGGGACCGTGTACTGCTACTGCTCGTTCCTTGTGTTCCAACAGTCAGTTAGATACCGAAGGAGATCGATACAAGAATGTGTATGGGTGCGTGTGTGTGTGAGTGTGAGTGTGTGTGTGTGTGTGTGTGTATGTGTGTGTGTGTTTTGGGATTTATTTTACAAGATAATGGACTGAAGATAGCCACACTATCTGGCTTATGACTTTGTGATTCATCTTTCTAGTCTTGGAGCAGTACATGACGGCGAGGAGGGCGCCACAGCTTGTAATGCTGATGATTGTTTTATTATGAGTGCCTTTGCGACAAAATCCAACAGAAAGTTGCCATACCCCCGAAATCCCTGGCTTTTCTCTAATTGCTCCGTGGAAGCTTTCAAAACGGTTCTAAAGGACAAGTACGTACTGCTGATAGCATTCTAAACTAGCATTTTCTCTCAACACAAGTTGTACGTACACACTTTGGGAGTAACGGCCTTAAGAACTTCAGCCACAAATAAACAGTGCCAAACTAATGAATAAAAACAAATCTTGGCTTGATGAAAAAGATATAGTTTAAATGACATATCTCTCTCCCTCTGTGTCTCTTTCGGTCTGTCTGTCTGTCTCTGTATATATATATATATATATATATATATATATATATATATATATATATATATATATATATATATAATAAACAATAGCAAACACGTAAAATGTAAGTACCGGTTTCGCTTTATTGCTTCATCAGACATATGAACATTCATCAATAATATATTAATATATATATATATATATATATATACTATTCAAATATGCATTATACATAATCAAAATATTAATAAAACTGTTTATCTCTATTTATTCATATATATATATATATATATATATATATATATATATATATATATATATATATATATATATATATATATATATATATATATTCATTTGAATTGTTCGTGAGATAATTACAGGTAAGTATGCATGTATGTATGTATGTATATATGTATGCATGTATGTGCGAAAACATTAAAACGTATGTAAATATGTAAGTAGGAAGGGAGGAAGCTGAGTGGTCAATATACCTTTTATATCTGTAATATATCGATGCATCACAAGAAACAATCCAAATTGCCTATTTCAGAGATTGTGTGACATATAAAGGTTCAGTCTACAACGAAGATGAATGGACGATGTATATGAAGCAACAGGCAGGAGATGTGTTCACTCCTGACGTGCAGTGTCATCTCATGAGGGGAAACGGATCTGTCTACTGTGGGGTATGTACAAACTGTGTAGCTGTAGGCATGGTTTTTATCTCATAAAGAAAGTACAGTGTACGATAAGTGATGTTACCTTCTGAAAATATTGAATTGTTTTCTGTCTTTGCAATTCTCTTTCACATACGAGTTTTCTTTAAGCTAACAAAACATGTTGTTGCTGTAGGGTTTAATGCCATGTTTCAGCGCAAGATAGGCTATACATGGCGGCCAGTATAAATGGTGGAGGAAGAACCCGGGAAAACCCCGGAAAGAACCACCGACCCACGAGAAGCTACTGGCAAGTTTTTCACGTACCCACATTGGCCGAGCCCGAGACGCGAACCTAAGCAGATAGAGGTGAGACGGCAGTGATCCGTAATGGTGAGTTCTTTAGACCACTCGGCCACTCGGGGACCCCGAGCAATAAATGATAAGTATGTATGTATGTATGTATGTATGTATGTATGTATGTATAGGGTACAAAAGGACATTTGCACACATTTTTGTGCAATGTTCCGAATAAAAATGAGTTAGTGCAAATGGTAAATAAAACAAGTGAGGCGCATTGCTTTTGAACGTCCAAATAACGTTTTGTTATGTATAATTAATTTAATTGTTTGTTTTTTTTTGTTAGTTTTAAACTTTGTAATTCCATCACATGTCATTGTAATGTAACTTTATTTACTGGATTTAACATTGTCCAGAAATTCAGTTCAGTTCAACTTGACCTGACTGTTATTTTTTTTTTCACTGATAAACAACCAACAATAGAAGCACTGTATCTAGTTTCTGACCTTGTCTCCAAAATCAGTGACAGGTTTGCTAAACAACTTTTTTATGTTTCTTTTTTCATCTTTCTCATAGTAAGAATTGTTAAGTTGAACCAAGGTCATACCTGGAGTACGTGACGGGTGACATGTATCTATTGTTACAAACATCTATTTTTTCCAGAAGCATGAACTTTTGACCCTGATCCGGGAATCTGTTTTGCGTCTTAAATTAGTTTATACCTGTTGTCTTGATATAAGTTTGTTAGTCTGGCTCCAAAGAATTGACACGTTAAGTTGTTGTGACCAGTTTGAGTTGAATCTTTTTATTTTATGGAATTCAAGTGATTCTTTTCCCTGTAAATGCATAAGGGCTACAACAAAATTCTCGGATAAAGACATTTATTGAAATTTATACGGAATTCAAAACTGGAATAATATTTTTTGTGATTCAACAAGATACTGTTGACATAACAGCACTTCGCAGACCACAACCGACGTCATCACCTTCCATTTTAGATTTCATCGGGATTCGAGCTCAGATTCATTCAGGACTTTTTAATACTAGGACTTCTATTTTTTAATTCTTGGATTATTTTTGGATTTGATTCGTAAAACCGTAAGCTTTTTTTTTTAATTAATGTTTCACTTGGTATTCTAGGGAAATAAATTATTTGTTTAATTTTACAAAACTTGTCGTCTTCACTCTTTTCTGTTACTTATTTCAAGAGCATAGACTCGTAACAGTTTTCAGTGAGATGGCAGATAAAGAGAAGTAGATACATGAGCTCAATTGTACTTTTGAGTTAACATAATACGAAATCATCTTGCAATTAGTTACAAGATTATAGGAATGAATATTGTTGAACAAAAATTATGCAGAGTTAAGACGGGAAATATTGTACACGTTTAGTAGATTTTCTGTCTTGGAAAATGGTATTGATTTAAATTGGGATAGAATTTGCTGATACCTTATACAACATGTTGGCCTTTCGCAAGAATATAATTTCATGCAGTAGTAATACGTTGATTTTAAGCATTGTATTACGAACTAGCTGACTAAGAATTATTTTACATTTCTTTTCTTTTGGTCTGGAAATTTTCTCATAATTGAAGCAAATGTGTTTCCCCAAATTATATTGCAATAGTCGAGATGTGGATAAATGTAACTGGTTTAGAATATAACCATGTACTGTGTACTAGAATGAAGGAATTTATTCTGTTTAGGAAACCGAGATAAGATTTTTTTATTCCTTACAATATAATTTGTATTATCCAACAATTGCAATGTATTATCTGCAAATTGTCCAAGGACTTTATCAAAGCAAAGTATTTTCAGATAAATGTTCTCATGAAGAACATGCATCATTTCAGTATGTAATCTGGTTCTTTTCTGTCCTATAGTTATCAGTAATGAATCATACTATTTTCCTTACACCACATTTGAAGTTTGTTGAGAGCATTTTGAAGGCTTTCCTGAACTTCAGCTTGATTGCTTTCAGCATCAGAAAAGGTATAGTTAGTGGCATAAGCATCGGCTGGTGAGATCTCCTGTATGTAGAGGTAGACGATTTACGAACTGAACAGAGCAGTGGCCCTAAGATTGAACATTATGTGTATCAAAAAACGTTCTTTCATCCAAGCCTTTCATCCACTTGTCAGTCAGATAGATTAGCGCAGTTTTACCTGAATGATATTTGCGAAAATGAATTCATTTTTATGAAGTATGTTGTGATTGTTGCTACTATTTATTAAATAAATGTATATATACTTTTCATGCAAGTTAAAAGGAAATGTAAGAACTGATATTGGTAACCAGCTGTTTACGACCTCTTTTAATCCAGCTCTATAAAGTGACGTTATTTTGGCAGATTTCCAACTATTTACGTCTACACAAAGATTTGTTACCTTCGCTACATACAGAAGTTAATCTGCTTGTATAAGTGTGAATATAAGTGAGATCAGAATTAATCATACCGTCATTGTCATTTATCAGTTCCCAAGGGTTCCAGGTAAAACTATCTGTACCAAAGAATAGAAACAACATTTACAGCATCATTTACTGTGTCCTTTTGATCAGAGTTATGCAATTTGACTTTGTGGCATACCCCAGAACATTACCAATATCTAAATGCATTTCCCCTACACTCGGTATCAATGTGGTTTATTTCAAAACACAAATCACACCCTTGATATGTCCGTAAAGGTCCATAATATTGGAACTGTTTACATTTGTTCGCAAAGTTTAGACTTTGTTATATATATATATATATATATATATATATATATATATATATATATATATATATATATATATATATATATATATATATATATATATATATATTTTGAGAGAGCCATCGAAACATTGATTAATATAAACCAGTGTTTTGTTGAATTTATATAGATTTTGCCTCAATGGATTGAGAGTTCAATCAATGTGGAGAAGATCGATTGCAAATTTGTTTTGCATGGAATCAAATACATTTTAAACAACCAATAAAGCTACACATATATTATTCTTATAGTAAACAAGAAATGCATTGAGTCATTGATAGGGGAGCATATAGTCTATTTAGGTTGCAGTTTGTGCCGTAGAAATTTTATATATTCGAAAGAGTCTACACAATTATCATTAATTAAAGTAAAGGCTTATTAAACGGAGGACAAATGTTACAAATGACACGGCATAGACCATTCAATCAAGGATGTAAGGGATCAAAACACCCAAACTTGTTCCATCCCTTTATGGTGATAAGCATTTTATTATTGGATAAAGTGAATGCATAACCTTTCAGACATCGATGAACACTGTTTTGCTGATTAAACATAAAAGGTGCTCATCTGTTCTGTTAAAAAATTGCAATAGTTGTTACAATAATCAAATTTTATATTCAACTGAATATGTATGCCCCATATACAAGACTCACATCTTGTGAAAGCTATGTACTGGAATGGTATCTGTCGCATCCAATATGTGAATGACCACCAAAAATCACAACTTGTCACTGGTCTCCGAAAGGGACAGAGACCTACTAAGAACTTGTAAAACACCGCAGGTGTTCATATGGACAGATTGTACGAGATTACAAACGAACTCCACTAAAGAAAAGTTAAATATATCATGAATTGGTCGGTTCCCAAAGGAGCTTTGCAATGAGTTCCAATTCAAATTCGTGCAAACAACGAAACACTTTATCACGGGTATAGGACTCCTAAGGCGAGACGCAAAATAATGAATGGAAGAGTTTCATCCTAAAGACCACCTTACTATACAGTAGGAGCAGGTTTTAAACCCAAACACGTATCTAAACAACGAGGACATTGCAAATAAAAAAATGCATGCAATCGAAAGTCAACTAAATCATCTGGGATAAATTCAATTTCTGAGCGTCTTAAATTCGCAGATAATGTATTGCGCAAAGGAGACAGCTAAACTGGACTCAAATCATCACATTTCACCTATCGTCATTACAGCGTTTCATATGTTTGCAGCGATGTCATACCAAGCCTAAAACTACAAATATGGGTGCAAAATGTTAGGTAGTCCTTTCAGATGGATGTTATATAAACACACTATAGGTGATTTTTTTATAAACATGAGTCAGAAGATAAAATGCAAGGCATACAATATGACATTCGATCCCAAGAGTGTTCTAAAAGCGTCTGGAGCGATATTATGCCAGTCATACAACTATAACCATAAGAAATATTAGGTACTCTTGAAAGTAGTCTTTATATAAACGCATGCGAAAATGAGATTGAATATAACAAGCAGGACATACATTATAACATTCGATCCAAACATTGTTATAAAAACAGCAGAAACATTGAAGTCTCTGGACAAATTCAACGACCAGACTAGTTAACGAAATTGATGAAGTACGTTCTTACCGTACACCAATAAACAGATGCAAAACGTAAATTATTACTATCAAAGTAAATAATTGGTATTGGAATCGATTCTGTAGTGTGCTTGGCAAATCAAATCGGAAAGACTTAAGAGTTGCACACGTGCATCTGTCATTTATAACGGTTTTATGATTCGATCAAACCTTTGAACAAACTTAAGTGCGGTCTTGTTATAAACCGACAAGATGGTTGTTTTGCAACAACAGCGTGTTTTATTCAACATTGAATTTATATTTATGTATTTGTCCATTACTTGCTTCAAATAACTAAGCTTCTGATGGTCACTCTTGAACCTGCAATGTGCGTGTTGGGTCATACATTGTGCTATTTAATAAACCCCTGGATATTAAGATTGGAATACCACAAAAACTTACATTCAAAGATGTAAGTAAATTATTGGTAGTGTTTGGGTCTAGCTGAGTGAAGCAGAAAGTGTATCTTAGCAACCTAATAAGATATTGATGTGTAGTTGTAATTGTATACCTTATTTATTGTACCACCCAATTTCTGGAGCATTATCTATATTTGTTCTTCGTTCTATCATATGACTTCCAATGCACTTGTAATTATTGTACACAAAACAATTCATCCTATCATGAAAGGTTTGGTGCTGCAGATATTGTTATCATTCCTGATGGTTGTATATAACCGTTGATTTGAATAATCGTTAGTTAGATACTGTCATTTGTTCATTCATTTATTATATTTTATCCATTGTATCATTTCTAGTTCGATAGTGGTATTTAGCTTACTAGCTTCTATATTATTTTGGTCTAGCTATGTTTTGAATTATAGAAATGTACCATTTGTAGCATAATGTGACAATTAAAACAGCAAGAGGGAACGAAATCAATCACGTGAATTGCATGAGTCAGCCAACCCAAACCTGATAGGCGTTATTTTCAGAAGGGTACATTGCACAACAGATCCCCTTCATTTGATTCAAATGCTTCTATTTTGAGTTAACACAATATAACGTGTGCTTAATATAAGTACAATGGTGTGGATGTTGTTGTAATTAATATGCACAATTGAAAATATAAGGGGAAGGAAATATATAACCTAATTAGCGTAATGATGGCACATCTACTTGTGTGAAACGAGATCTCCTATCCCCAGCACAATATAAGTTAGCACCAATTAGCAGAATTAATTTTATCAGGAAAAGTGTACAGAATATAATCACATTAATCAATGCTCGGTTCGTCAGCTTCGCAACCTAGGGAACAAAACATTTAGTATAAATTATGTGGCTTAATTTGGTTACTTAAGTGACAAAATACACCTCGTCAATTAAATGTATTGTTTTCAGCGTGACATTTCGGAGATTTGTAATAAGATGAGATGTAGGGATCCACAAACTGGACAGTGCAAGGGGAAATATTATAATGCAGCTAGAGGAACAAAATGTGGAGACATGAAGGTATTATGTCTGTTTGTCTTTCTGTCTGTCTCTATCTCCAGAATTACAACTGACCGCCAAGGTACTAACAAGTTCATTATTAAGATGGCATTTTCCAATCGAAATACATATTTCAATCAGCAATTGAATTTTGATAAGATATCATCGGAAAACCGTGTAGTCGCTTTCACAGTGCTGCAC
>JAECUM010050275.1:0-26586 GCA_016617855.1 Megalonaias nervosa | reverse complement strand
GTCAAATCTAGCAGGGGAAGGTTCAATAACGGATAATTCCTCCATATTATAATTAGGGCAAGTATATATTTAATTGAACATTAATCTTTTTGTATATGATTGAAACACAAAACAAATGTGTTTGGCTCAAAATTGGATATACTTCTACTTGTAATAAATCATGCGTGAATGAATACTGTAGTTATCATATGCAATGTGTCAGAAATGGAAGTCTAGGACCAAAACCGTGTATTGTGTGTAGTGCTGGAGTGCGAGGAAAAACTCAATTGTGTGCGCAATGCGGTGGTAAAAAATACAGAGAACTAAAACGATATTATGACAAAAAAATAACACTGACTCTCCTATAAAAACCGAAGAAGATTATTTGGCTAGATTTTCAAAAAAAATAATTATTTAAACAAATAGTATTATATATAAATGGAACAAAACGAATTTGTGTCACATCCAATCCTTACCAATTATGAAGCATCTCGTGATGGCGTGATTAGAAACTGCAGATTGAAAAAACCAGTAGGTAGTCTTAATAATATTGGTTATTTTAAATTCAATACTAATGGAAATAAAAATTATTTATCACATAAATTCGTATTTGAATGTCATTTTGGATTGATCAAGGATGGACTTGTAGTTGATCATATTGATGGAAATCCCCATAATAATCGGTTATCTAACTTATCTAACTTACAGGCTATTACACAAAGTCAGAATGCTGCACGGGGAAATACTGGAAAATGTAAAAAATTTGCAAGAAGATCTATTAAATCCATAAATATAGAAACAGGATGGGAAATTACTTTTAAATCGATGAATGCAGCTGCCAGATATTTTGGTATTTGCATGCCTTCAGTACAACGTGTCGCAAATAAAATATACAAATCTGCCCTTTCGAAAACATATAATCAGCGGATAGTATTTGAATATGTCTAACTCTAAAAAAAAAAAAAAAACAAATAGTTCGACTCTGTCAATTTTCCCAAGGGTTTTGTTTAGCCATAATTACAGTCACTGACTCTGTCAAGGGTCCACCTTCATCGTCGCTGCTCTCAGCATTGACAGAATCAGATAGCATAATCTTTCTTAATTGCATTACACGATTATCCACATTCTTTTTTCTTTCGTACTCGTGAGACAGTTCGGATTTAATATTTTCGATAGAACGTGCAAGAGGTGCAAATAGCTTTATTTGATTGTCGTTTACTATAGCTAGTGATTCAAGCATGGATTGATAAATTAATTTTATAAATCTGTAGTTTGAAGATAGTGTATATTTATTATCAAATTTTCTCTGTTGCAGTAATTCAAAATCGCACATGATTTTCTGAGGGTCGAGATTATCAGATATTTTTATTCCGTTATATTTTAGTGTTTTAATAGCACAGATAATATCATTAATGTTTTCTTGGTTCATTATATATATATATATATATATATATATATATATATATATATATATATTTAATATAAAAATAAATATATATATATATATATATATATATATATATATATATGGCATATATATATATATATATATATTTAATATAAAAATAAATATTAGCTCCCATGACACGGGGTTAATTGGCTCTGATACAATTAACGAACCGTATAATATTCTTCAATAAGATCATTTAATGATTTCTTCATTTCAGCGATATTTAAATCTGGTATTATAAATGTTTGTAAATCTTTTTCTGTTATTTTATAATGATTAATAAACAAATTTTTCATCATATCCCAGTTTAATTTATAATCATTATCTATAGCACCTCTACGCTCTCTTACTGCGTGTAAAATTACATCATTAATAAGCCTTAAATCTATCATAGTAATGTTTAAATGTTTTATTGTTTCAAGTATTTGTTGTTTTACATCTTCGCTGTAATATTGTAATAAAGAAGAAAATAAATTCCGTAGTTTATTTACTGATTGTTCATACTCGAGTTTAATTGGGTCGGACCATAATTTTAAATTTTCTTCATTAATGTGAATTTCTTCATTAACAGATTTATATAAATGTACTCTTCTAATATATAATTTTTCACCATAGAGCTCTTGATAATATTCTGATCGATCAGCGGATACCCACGGAAATTTATTTCGATATTCTGGACGTTTTATAAATATCTTTTCTGTTGTGAGAAATTCATTTTTAGTTGGTTCTGAAACTCCATTATAAACAGGTGCAACTTCAGGCCATCCTAACACGGATCTGATCGAACTCTGATAAATATCTACGAGGTAATCAGGAGAATTTATTTCAATCGCCGCTGATAGTGTTGGTTCGTGAACAGTGATCGCTATTTTAGATTCTTTCCCTGTGATAGATTTAATTCTGCGTTGGAATTCATCATTAATCTGTTCTATTTGATAACTGCCCGTTGAAATTCCAACAACCTGCCAGTCAGGTGTTCCATCCGGTTTATTTTTATTCGCAAATACCAGTGAATTATTTGGTTGTTGTCCACCAAACGGTTTTGATCTAATATTAGGCCAACTATAATAAACTCGTAATTGCGCTAATGCTATTTCCTTTGCTGGAATTGCAGTCGGAAAATTAACGCTAAATTCAGGATTGGTTGAACTTAATGATATCATAGTAGTTTTTGACGGCGTTGTATTAGCTACGATCTGCTGAAGTAATTGAGACTCTGACATTATTATTATCGTTATTATTTAATTCTCCATCTTTCCGTTATTATCACTAGCGATTATGAATGCTTCATCGTAGGTTTTCATTATCGTTACGAACTCCTCATCGGATATTTTACCATCACTGAGATACGCTGAAATATACGAGCATAATTTAGTGTATGCGGCTGTTGCTGTGTGTAATTTCATCACGTACTCGTTTAGTTTATTATTCGTACACGTAGATATTTTCTTAGCGATAATACTGAAAATACCTGCGCATGTTGTTGCCGTTGAAACTATAATTGTTACAACTGCAGGCGCTGTCATCGTTATTGTTGATAGTAATAATCCAGTTCCAGCAATAACAGCAGAAACCGAGTATACCATTATATCAATAACAACCATACGACGACGATATTTTTTTACTTTTATCGTGTAATCGTCGATGATATTTTTTAGTTTAGTTTGACACTCACATACTTGAGCGTATCTGTGACGTTGAACGTCGATAAATGACTCTTGATTCATTATACTTATTTAAGTAACTAAATCGGGAGTTTCAGCTACAAACTCAATACACCACCAATAATATGTTGTGGTTAACTTTTTATCATTCGCTATCAGCATAAACCTTTCCTCGACATCTTTGTTTAACACTATAGACACAGTTCCAGAAAAACTATCGGTTGAATGACGCCATGTAAATGTGGTAAATATAGTAAATTTTTCAGCACAAAATATAGATAATCTGTATACACCAGTGACCTCTGCGGTATGTTTAAGGGTGTTATTTTCCGGTGTCCATGTTGCTTTTCCTGATGCGACTGTGTACACGATATTAATGATCTGCTTGTGAGGAATTTTAACGAGATTAGTTTTTTGAGTAATGTTAGGAATACCACTAATGATATCGTTGAGTCTTGCGTTAATGTCAGCGAGATTAATAATAACAGTTGGTGGAGTTCCAAAAAATTCGTTAATATTTCTGTTTACATTTCTACGAAAATTTAGAAATGTTAGTATGTGATTATTATATTCAGTTCTAAATGCGGCAATTCCATCATTGATAGTCGTTAACGAAGTCGTTATTGGAATTTCCCTATCGTCGACGTATTTCTTCGTTGCAGCGTCGAAATCTGTTTCTGGTGTTCTGAGATTATTAATACCATTATTATTCATGTCGAGAAATGCACGCATTATACCACCGCGCACTGACACGTATTTGGATTCTTGATCATCGACGTATTTTTTTGTTGCTGCGTCTGTATCTGCGATTGGATCTCCAAGATACGTAATTTTTCTTCCTGACATAATAATGTCACCGGTAAATACATCACCAGTTTTCTTAACATAGTCGTTAACCGACTTACCGGAATCCTGTATTTTACCCTGATCAGTGAAAGTAACGATATTATTAACAACCGCGTTGGGAATTCGTACAAGAACATCTAGTAGTTGTATGTTACTCGTTTTTAATCGTCCTTGTTTGTCCTGAAAAACGACGACTTCATTTTGATCCACACTTGCGATATTTAATAAATCATCGATTTCATTTCTGAGCTGATCAAGAGTTGCATATTTAGATAAATCGACCTTCTGAGCTCTACCTGAGGATCTTCCATAAATATCTACCATTATATTTACTGATATCAGTTTAAGTGTTATGACGTAGTGTAGTGAACGCGTGCACGACTTTATGAGGCGGTGCTGTTGATTTTGATACAGCATCAAGCATAGCGAGGGTTTCACGACCGCATATTGGAGGATCAGTTATTTTTTGTGTTGGTAGCGTTGAATACCAGATTGGAGCAGTATTATTGCTAACGTAATGAAGAAATTCTTTTGGTGGTGCTAATCCATACGAATCGAAATAAATAATTCCACGTGGATCAATTGCATGTGCGACCCAGTGCGTGCCTGGGCCAGAATTTTTATCGAGATTAATAATACCGGTTTCATGTTGCATTGCAACGGTAGGTAATTGATCGCGCATAAAAACACCTCTGAAATTTTTTATTTTTAATTGCTTAGCAGCATTAAGTAAATCAAAATTGGACATGGGTGTTATTAGTAAACTGTCCCTGGTAATCTTAGACCCTTTCCGTACCACGAAGGCGGGGTTCCTGGTAATCTTAAACCTCTTCCTTTTTTTTGATTCCTTGTCCAGTTGCTTTCTTTAACGCCATGCCAGCAGCAGTTCCAACAGCACCTAGCGCAGCTGCCTTTGCAACAGCTGGTGCTGCAGCTGCTATTAATGCTGGTATAGCTGCGAGAAGTGGAAATATACCACCCGTTTTAGCAATATCTTTGATGGCGCCCGCAGAAAGATTAAATTTAACGCCTTTATTTGATTTTTTAGCATCGTTGAAGTTTTTAAACTGACGCTCGGTCAACGATAGTTTATTTGCACTGGTCATTTGTTCTCGTTTTAGCGATATTTTTATTCCACAATTATTTTTTGATGCTGATTGCAGCCTTTTAATCTGACCAGGAGTCAGACTCACACTAACGTGATGATATAACATTATTAATATTATGAACGATCTAATTACATATTTTCTACTGGAGCATCAATAACTCTCATTCGTCCACCAACACCTTCGAGTAACATCGATTTATCGCTGAGTATAACGGCTATTGCTCTGTAATTTGCAATAACTCCTGTTACCACACGAGCTCGAAGATGAATATCTACAACAGATTGTCTTGTTAAATCTAAATGTTCTAGAGAAAAGTAATAAATCGGATACAGCGATGTAAAATCTAACTGCGATATTTGTAAACCAGTATCAATATTTTGATCACGTCCCATGAACGACATAAGATGATGATATGCACGTGCTACATGATTTTGATCGAAATTTAACAAAATATCCTCGGATATTTCTTGATGTCCATTTATCCTTAATGAAATCTCAGAAACACCGAGTTTGTCAAATATCATGTGACTATGTGTTTGATCGTTTACTCGTACAGCATTTTGAAACGCAATAAATATATGTCTTGGTGCAGAAACACCTTGCTGAGAAGCTATCTGCCATGTAAATAAACCATCAATTGCACTCTGAATAACATCTGTGGTCATTGTTAACCATGACAACGTTGATTTACCGCCTTGACTCATAAAAGATAACAACCGATCTTCTTCAGATATTGTTGGAGTCATCACTGGCATCCACAGGGAAAGTTTTGTTAGTATTACTATACCATCACCAGCACCAGTGGGTCGCCAGATTGCATCATTATCATTACCTTTTCGTACAAGTACAACCGTATGTTTGGCTCCGAAAATGACTTTTCTGACATTTCTACAGAATCCAAAAATATGTGACAGTGGAATTGCACATGAAAATGCTCTCCTATTACCGCTTAACATTGATCGACGTGCTGCAAATCCTAAGTTGAAATTTGGATTAGAACCATGAACCACCGGCCACACATCAGCGTCAGCGTTATTGAGGTTGTTTCTAGGTCGTCTTATATTGTATTGATTGTTATCAGAGTGATTAGAAGTATCCTTGACAAACATCATTGATGGACCAGCTGATCTTGAGTAATCGTCGCTGTATCTCGCAAGACCAAGTATTGTTGTGGCAACATCGACGTCTTTCTGAATTGATTCAATATTTTTTCCGTCGATCATGTACGTAGCGCTGTCAAATAATGCCATAATACCATTATTAACAAAACCAACCATAATATCAGCTCCATATGCTACTGGTGCTGCAGGATTAGCGTTATTTATAATTTCACCTTCGACTTCAATAAATGCTTCAGCGGGTAGGAAATATCTACTTGTATCCTGAACCTGTAATTCGATTCGTCCACGCTGATCTGGAATTCGTGCGTCGTAAGAATAATATTGATAATCGCGCACAGACTCATCTTTGAGAACTGGTGCGTCCATGTCAAACGCGGGGTCAGATACGCGCTTAAACGTCTTTATTATTATTGTCTTCGTCTAACTCGAAGACCACTTCCTGCTATCAGACTAGCGGTTATATTTTTTTCCTTTTCCGACATCGGGATATCAGCTAATTCTGCTAGTTTTTGATTAGCTGCTTGATTTATTATTTTACTTACATTTGCGGGCATCACTTCAGTGCTGGCCAATTTCACAGGTTGAGGTCGGGCCGCTTGTGTCTGCGTATTAATCGTGATAGTCTATCTTTAATTGCTGAGAATGCCCTGCTAGCAAGATTACCAACAGCGCCTATACCCTTTTCACGAACAACATCAATAGCTTTCATTCCTATCTGCTTTGCAATCGGTATTGCTTTTGGGGCTATCCTTCTAAACAGACCCTGAATAACATTACCTAATCCATCTCCGTAGGTCGTTTTGTATACTGGTAATCGAGAATTTATTACCCTGACCATGGTAGGTCCACGAGTATTATGTATGATCATTTTATTATTAAGTGACTTTATCACTAATTACATACTTAATCACTATGATACTCATCGGCGATTTCATTAATGAGAGACCGATATATATTAATATCCATGATACCGCCTGTAAATAATCGTTTACAAATATCAGCTACTTCATTAATGATTTCTGGGGAATTATTACCAGCTCGTTTTCCTCCAATGAGGATTTCTAATCGATCGACATCAGCAAGAACATTATTGGGGCAGGAAATAAAACCACTTCCTAGACCACTTCCAGTTGCGCCAGGATCGTCTTGAAATTCTTTTTCTTCTTCTTCTTCCTTACTTGGTTTCGGTGGTGCTTTTTTACTTGGTTTCGGTGGTGTTTTTGGTGATTCTTGATAATCACGAAGTGATTGTTCAAATGTTTTTGGTGTTTTTCGTTGTTCTCGTAATTGTTGTATTTCTTGTTGTTGTTTTTCTCGTCTTTGTTGTTGTGGTTGTGGTGATATTAATTTAAATTTTGATTGTGGTGTTTTTTGTGGTTGTGGATAATCACGAAGTGATCGCTCAAATGGTTCTGAAGATTGTTGCCTTTTACGTTTTTTTTCCTTCCATTTCTTCTTCTTGTTTTCTTAATTGCTTAAATTTTTTAATTTCATTATTATAAACCTGATATGATAGATCAGCTTTTCTAGCTTGTTGAACATTCATGTATATGCGATATAAATATTTTTGCCATTGATTAATGTCTTTAATATATTTAGCGTATTCAGGTTTCATTAATTTATCTCTTTGACTATAATTATTCACAGCAAATTCAGCCAATTCCTGTAGGTTTTCAATATTGTTAATTGTTTTAATAGTTACTTCATCAAATTTTTCTATCAATTCAACTAATTTTGGTTTAGGGGCTGGTGCTTCAGCGCCTTCAGGCTGAGCAGCTTGAATACGACCAGCAATATCAGCAGGTAATGTTGCAAGAGCTCGTTGTGTTGCCTCAGTTGCTGCAACAATTTTCTTCGTTGGTTCGACAATCGGTTTAAATAATTTTTCTGTACCTTCTGTAAATTCTACCTGAGACTCCTGACGCGATTGTAGTTGTTGCTTAACAGAATCACGAAGAGGTAGATATTTTTTAATTGCCTCTAGTCGCTCTCGAGTTAATTTAGCTGAGTGTGGTTCTCCAGTACTCATTATTGATAATATCTATAATGGCTGTTTAATTCATAGCAGCAGTAGAGCTGAACGACAAAAAATTGAGTAACCCGCGAGTAAACGAATCGCATAAAAATCTATAAAAAAAAATACGTCAACAAAAAGTAACGGAAATGAACTAACCCAAACGATTTATTATCCGTTTTTCAAACTATATGGTAATAATAAAAGTTAGGAGGTTCGGTTTATGTTATTGACCTTTTTTTTTTCAGCCCCCTGTAGGAGCCTTTATTTTTTATAAATAAGGTTTCAGCCAAGTGGTCTGTTCAGCTCTACTGCTGCTAGGGCTATTGCTTCGACGATGCAGACGAGGAGAGAAAAATTTGACATCACCGATGGAAAAGTGACCATTCATATGGCATACGTTGTACCTCCATGGGAAGAAGACAATAACCACCATTGATCTGCTTGTCGATGAGTGTACCTAGCACGATGGATATATCAACAGATCTACAGATGAAATGGAGTACGTGATTGAAAACATCTACGCTGAGACACAAGTAGTAGCTGACCAGATTTAAAAACAACGTGCGTGACTGATAAAAAGAAAAGCACGCATGTTGTCCAGTTGGATCGTTTGTTTCTTGTTTAAGCTTTTTCTCAAAAATGGACATTAATTGTAGTATGAAAAATGTCATTCTTTTATGAAATGTATATACGTTGTATATGTTTATTGAAGGCATGAACTTTAATTTTTAAAAGTAGTTTCTATAACCAAGAAATAGATATCTTGTATGTATTAAATGGACAGTGCTTAAACCAAAGCACAGGCCGTATAGCCCATGTATATATCTGAATAAATGTTTGTACCCATACAACAGACTTTTCTTTTTGGAGTCTCTATTCTGTCTGTGAGTATTTCTTTGGAACTTCTCTGTCCCTTTTCAGTGTGTATGGATGTGTATTTGTTTGTTTCTGTATGTCTATGTTTGTCCCTATCAACCCTTTGTCCTGTAAATACATTTCACCCTATAAATAGTTTTGACCCTATAAACCCCATGACGTTACCCATGTTCAATTTCCATTGACCTCCAGTTGACATTCCCATGTTAAATTCCCATTGTCCCAAAGCACAAACCACCTCTTTTACCACAGAAACCTACGTGAAGTTATAAATCTTGAAGCTACGGTACAAACGACCAAATTTAACATAGACGTCTGCCTGAAGCTATAAATCTTGAGGCTACGGTACAAACGACCAAATTTAACATAGAAGTCTAAGTGAGGCTATAAATTTTGGGGCTACAGTGCCGGGACCCTTTTTTAACATAGACGTCTACGTGGGGCTATAAATTTTGGGGCTATAGTGCCGGGACCTGTTTTTAACATTACGGTCTACGTGTGGCTATATATTTTGGGGCTATAATGCCGGGACCTGTTTTTAACATTACGGTGTACGTGGGGCCATATCGCCCCCATATATTACACACACACACACACACACACACACACACATATATATATACATAAAATTTAGGAATAGTTCCTAGATATAACACCGATCTCTCCGGTGGCCTAGTGGTAAAAGCGTCCGCCTCGGATGCGGGAGGTCGCGGGTTTGAACCCCGTCCAAGTCATACCAAATGCTTATAAAAATGGTATTGACAGCTGCCTCGCTCGGCGCTCGGGATTAAGAGGTTAGTGTTAGGAGTGGTCGGTCTGGTGTCAGGATAATGTGACTGGGTGGGACATGACGCTGCATGTCTGCGTCATGATGCCCCAGTGCTAGACGTCACTATAAGCTGCCACACTGCAGACATCGTAATAATATGACTGAAAAATTGTTAAAGCTACGTTAAAAATCCAAATCACATACATGTAAACCCTACATTTAACTTTATTCAAGTTCATCGTTGATGCTAGTTTCTATATCTATTACGGTATTCAAGTCCATTTTTTTAACTACCCCATACCCTTCTTATGTTACCGTGTTTAAGCCTATTGTTTAGGAACAGTTCGTTCATACATCATGTATGTCTAAGCCCATTGTTAACGAACAGTTCCCACATATATAACCTATATTAAGTCCAATGTTTAGGAAGATTTCTGATCTACATTATGTAACATAATAAAAAAAAAAGTAACATCTAGGCACTTATTATCGTATATCAAACATATTGGTCAGGAAGCTCGAACTCAGGTCCAGAAACTTTGACAATCTGTACCTTTAATTCGGATAAAGATACAACCACAGGACAAGCAGCTATTGTTGCTTTGAGGCTCGAAAATGATGAACAAATGCTCTGAAAAATTTTAAGACAAAAACAACAACAACACAAACAAGACTTCGAATAAGCCTATTGTAGCACACCCAAATTTTAAATGTTCAAGAATAATTCTGATTTATCGTTTGTGACACTGATGAATTGTCACGTGACATATAATTTCATATACCGAAAGATATATGTCATAGATGTGTCTTTTCACTGGCTGAAATGCACGGCTATTTATTAATATATTTGTATTCTTTTTCTCACAGATGAAAACAAATACGGACACAACGGTCGCAGGAACTCATGAAACCCCGGTCCACCATTATATTGATGACGTCAGTTTCACACTAACCCCATCAGAATCCACGTGCAGTGTATCGGTATGTTATAGTATTTACCATTCTATTTTTTCTTTTTTATTAATTTTTTTTTAGTCCCACTGTTGTTATTTTACAAACATAGTAGGGTTATTGAATACCCTTTGTCTGTCCGTTTTCTCGTCGCCGCTTCATATACCACTAGTTACAAATTCACTAAACATGGCGTTTAACTTGTCCATATAAAAACATTGTTCAAGAAGTGTATCACCGAATTTTGCTCGAGGAATTTAGGATGAAGACAGAGACAGGTAATAAGGTAAAAGTATATTCAAAGTACATTTACATGTTCAAATATTACCGACACAAAGTTAGATATGCATTCATATATGTGTATAATATAGCTAACGGATTTCAAATTACATCACCCCGGTATCACCATTAACCTTTTGGGGTTATTTTTGTTGTTGTATGTTTGTATGCATTACTTTTGGAATCTTGCATCATCGCTCATTAAGAGCTTAGTGTTAGGACTGGTCGGCCTGGTGTGAGGATAATGTGACTGGGTGGGACATGATGCCACACGTCTGCACCATGATGCCTTGTGCTAGACATCACTACAAACTGCTACACTGCAAACATCGTACCGATATGACTGAAAAATTGTTAACGCTACATTAAAAATAAACATCACAATATGCCCGTATATGTATATATATATATATATATATATATATATATATATATATATATATATATATAATCCCTATATCTGGAGTTAATCAGATAAAACTACAAAACTGCAATTGGTTTTGTCGCATTTTCAGGGCAGTTCTAGATCCGAGATATGGTACGCTGTCTTGGATTACGGCACAAACTATTGCAACATGCATAATCTAATTACAGGTAAGTCTTTATTAATTTATTTACAGGTAAGTCTTTTTTATTTTATGACAGATTGGTGTGTCTTAATCAGTAGCTTTCGTGTTGTACAAATTATCATAACTTTTCATATCTGTAGTTTTTTCCGTTGTAAAATCTCACTGAATGTATATAAAGTAATCATCAGTTACTTCATTACATGTGAATCTAATCAGTTACTTTTATTTACATGAGAATCTAATCGTAAGTTACCTCATCAGATGCAAATCTAATCATAAGTTACTTCATGACATGTGAATCTAATCATAAGTTACTTCATCACATGTGAATGTGGTTATGAGTTACTTCATTATACGTGAATCTAATCATCAGTTACTTCATTATTTGTGAATCTCATCATCATTTGAGTTATTATATGTGCATCCAAACAGTTGCTTCATTACATGTGAATCCAATCAGTTACTTCATTACATGTGAATATAATCATCAGTTACTTCATTACATGTGAATCTAATCATAAGTTACTTCATTACATGTGAATTTAATCATAAGTTACTTCATTACATGTGGATCTAATCAGCTACTTCAGTACATGTGAATCCAATCAGTTACTTCATTACATGTGAATCCAATCAGTTACTTCATTACATGTGAATCCGATCAGTTACTTTATTACATTAGAACCTAATCATAAGTTACTTTATTACATGTGAATCTACTCATAAGTTACTTAATTACATGTGAATTTAATCATAAGTTTCATTACATGTGAATCAATTCAGCTACTTCATTATATGTGGATATAATCATACGTTACTTCATGACATGTGAATCTAATCATAAGTTACTTTATTACATGTGAATCTAATAAGTTACCTCATCAGATGTGAATTTAATCACCATTTAATTTATTACGTGTGAATCTAATCAATTACTTCATTACATGTGAATCCAATCAGTTACTTCATTACATGTGAATCCAATCAGTTACTTCATTACATTTGAATTTAACCATAAGTTACTTTATTACATGAGAACCTAATCATAAGTTAAATCATCAGATGTGAATCTAATCATCATTTAAATATATTACATGTGAAACTAACCATAAGTTACTTCATTACATTTACTTTCTTTTTTAAGGTAACAAAAGTGACACTCTAGCCCCATAGCCACGAAACTGTATGCGCACAAAAATTGATCTCGTGCACATTATATATATATATATATATATATATATATATATATATATATATATATATATATATATATATACACACACACACACACACACACACACACACACACAAACTGATCTTCCATAACTTTGATCCGAAAGAGGTTTCAGCCCCAAAGATTTAAATATTGTCTTGTTTGCACATTTGCATTCAAAATTTAAATGATACTGAAAAAATCAACGTACAATCTTGTTCCTGCCGGGTTCGATCCCCGGTCGAGTCATACCAAAGACTTTAAAAAATGGTACTAACATCTGCCTCGCTTGGCGCTCAGCATTAAGTGGTTAGTGTTAGGAGTGGTCGGCCTGGTGTCAGGATAATGTGACTGGGTGGGACACCATGCTACATGTCTGCGGCATGATGCCCCAGTGCTAGACATCACTATAAACTGTCACACTGCAGACATCGTAGCGATATGACTGAAAAAATTGTTAAAGCTACGTTAAAAATCTAAATCACGCACACTTTTCCTGCCGGGTTCATTTCTTTTTAGGTCACACAGCTTTTGTAATTATGGGGCATCATACATTTTTATTTGGCTTGACTACGGCATAGAAATTCATCATTTTAAGCACAATAGACAGCAGTCCTCTAACCTTTTCAATGTATGTATGTGTGTTTGTGTGTGTGTGCGCGCATGTATGTATGTATGTATGTATGTATGTATGTATGCATGCATGTATGTAAGGCATTCATTTATGTATGGTTTAACGACTCTTCGATACAGCCATAGAGCTGAGCAAAAAGCCAGGCAGTCAAAAGGAATTCAAGTCTTATATGTTTATCATTCAAGTGCGAAAAATTCATAACTGTTAACAAAAACAATATCCCTTTAAATTGTCATAAATACCTTAATTATTATTTATATTACAAAAATGGTTACTATTTCTAAGGCAATGGAATAATTTTCAAACTTCTTTGAAATTTTTGTTTCCTTTTCATGACACACAAGGGTCGCATGATTCGCCTTGTCACGGAACAACAAGTACAGCATGCAAATTTAAACTAAGTATTACAAAATGGTAATTTTCAGCAATTTTACTGCATATAAAGTCCGAGTCATGCAGTAACTTCATAATTATGATATAATAATTTGCTGCTGACCTTCCTACAGTTCTGAATTATGATAGTATTGTTTGCTGCTGACCTTCACACAGTTCCGAATTATGATATCATTTTTTGCTTTTGACCTTCCTACAGTTCTGATTTATGATATTCTTGTTTGCTGTTGACTTTCCTACAGTTCCGAATTATGATAGTATTGCTCTCTATTGACCTTTCTTCAGATTCAAATTATAATATTATTGTTCTCTACTGACCTTCCTACATTTCCGAATTACGATATTATTATTTGCTATTGACCTTCCCACATTTCCGAAATATGATACTGTTTGCTGTTGACCTTCATACAGTTCCGAATTATGATATTGTTTGCTGTTGACCTTCCTACAGTTCTGGATTATCATCTTATTGTTCTCAATTGACCTTCCTACATTTCCGAATTATGATATCATTGTTTGCTATTGACCTCCCTACATTTCCAGATTATGATATTGTTTTCTATTGACCATCCTACATTTCCGAATTACGATATTATTGCTTGCTATTGACTTTCCTACAGTTCTGGATTATCATCTTATTGTTCTCTATTGACCTTCCTATAGTTTCAGTGATAACAAAAGACTCTAGATCCGTTTTATTAATTTTCTGGTTTCGAGTCTTAGTTGAGATTATGTGCCAAGAGGTATCCTCTACATCAACCATTTGTTGCATGACACAGCATAAAAATAAATTTAATATTTCTTTAAAATTTGTCCCACTGTTTCTTAGGTTCCGGTTTGGACAAGGTTACTGGTTACACGGAGAAGACCAGCGACGACGTTTGCACGCAGTACTCCAGTGCAGATTGCGAGAAGTATTAATCAAGACCAGAGTTATTCCTTTTGAATACATGTTACGTTTTCTTCGACACTGTTATTATTGAAAGCTTGATAGAGATTGCATTTTTTAATAAAGTTGTCGAAATGAAAATGATTTGTAGGCTTTTTTCTTACACACATGACATGAATCTGCTTGCGTCTGGCCTCCTTTTTTGAAACATACGCGATTTTAAAATCAAATAACAGTGTGAAACAATGAATCGATATTCTTTATTTTCTCCTTTCCCTTTTTGGCGTGTCAAATATTCCAAAATATTTTACGATTTTATAATACGATTAAGTAAAATAAAACATTTCGGATTGATTGAGCAACTTTAAATCGGAGTCTCCAAAAATTAACATTTATGGCAAAACCATCTCGCATCGACTATGAAGTTTCTCAAAAGGGAAAGTTTAATATAAATTTCTATCAATTCATCACAAAGTACTTATGGTACACTGAACAAGAAATGTGTTTTAGCAGCAAACCATATGATATACCGTAGAGACGACCTGTCCGTATTTTAATGGCCATACATAGAGACGTGACCAAGGGGGTAGGAGTAACAGAGCCCATAATGTAAGTGTGATGAAGTGAACGGGTTTTGAGAACAGTTGTGAAGAAAGATAAAATATGTCGTTGTTCTAATTCTTAACTCTATCGCTCCACCAGAAGCAGAATCCAGATGCTGGAGTGGTACAGATATAAGTGGATTATGAGATGATACTATTTTCCAAATATGAAGAGCTACGGAAATAAAAAGTTGAGAAAAATTTGAATACAAATTTTTCCCAATATGTCTTGATTCCATAGACTAATGGGCTGGAGTTGCACTGAGAGAAGACGAGTATGTGATGTTATTGTATTTGATGTATGATGTGTCTCGGATAGGATGAGTCAAATTTAACCAAAATGCATTCCCAATCTAATTTTGGACGACATGGCCCCATCCAGGGGCAGGAGTGGTCTTGAAAGAAAGGGAGTAAATGATGCTGTTAGACTGCAAAAACTGAAGTAAATCGGGAAGGAGATCACGGAAAAATAAGTAGGAGAAAAACTTGAACCAAAATGTGTCCCCATTAAAATTTCTGACCCCGCGACCTCGCCATGGGTAGGAGTAACGCTGAAGGAAGCCGGGTATGCGATATTATACTGCAAATATGAAGTGAATCATGTAAGATGTTACTGAAAAATAATTGCTGGGAAAAAAGATAAACTTTAACCCAAGTTTTCAACAGACATACAGCACACAGGGACAACACAAACGCTAGATGCGTCTATGGGGCATAACACAAATTAGAATAAATTGAACTTAATTCGCAAATGAACACCTGGTCTTGCGCATTCCAAAATGATAAAATCCGTTATTGTCTGAACTGCTGTAATGATGTATCAGTGGATATGTGTTTAAATGATATCAAATCGTGAATGTTATATTTCTCATATGACTTCGATTCGACGACGGGAATAAATCTCAGACGTCTCAGATACAACGACAAGGCGCAGAATACGTTCAAATTACGAATGGAATACACTCTAAACACGTGGTTAAATGATCGTCTGTGACAGGTTTTGCCTAATTTCTTCTTCAAACTTCCCCTGTGGGCTTTGTGATGTAGACTAGGGCGGATGCGCTTCCACCTCCACCCACCGCATGTCGCAAGAGATGACTAATGCCATGTATCGTACCGATGTTCCAACTGAGAAGGTACTGGACTTTTTTAAAGAGTGTGTGTGTGTGTGTGATTTAGATTTTTAACGTAACTTTAACAATTTTTCAGTCATATCGCTACGATGTCTGCAATGTGACAGTTTATAGTGATGTTTAGCACTGGGGCATCATGCCGCAGACATGTAGCATGTTGTCCCACCCAGTCACATTATCCTGACACCAGGACGACCAGTCCTAACCTCTTAATGCTGAGCGCCAAGCGAGGCAGCTGTTAGTACCATTTTAAAAGTCTTTGGTATGATTCAGCGGGGGTTGGAACCCGCGACCTCCCGCATCCGAGGCGGACACTCTACCACTAGGCCACCGGAGCGGTCTGGCCTTTTTTTTAAAAGAGTGGTTTGTGTCGTAAATTAGACTTTGTCTTTTAACGATTTTAATACTTGTTTGCTTTACTTTGGTTTTGTTTGTCCGTTTTGGAATGCCTAAACGTACTCGTCACTGTATAACCAAGATGATGATGATGTGTCGTTAAACCCTGTACATCCGTATTTATTTAAGCATCATACTTTCTACAGTCGTAGATCGCGGCACACTACAGTCACTCTGGTATTATATGTCAATTTAAAAGTACTTGTGATAAATACTTGTGGTTTTTAGAATAACTTCGTCATCATCATTAAAATTCATTATTTCCATTAATATACACCAATAACTGACTGCCACAACTATTTGATGGTAGATGAAACATTTTAAAGAATACTTTTCTTGAAAAAAACAACAAAAGTTTTCTAAAGTTTTGTTGCTCGTCATGAACGATGCTATAACTGTTCGAAATTACACTGGATATCTAATAGACAAAATGCAAGAGCATCTCCACACGAAATCGGAGTCAGTTTGTTGTTTTCTGTATACATTTTTTCAATGCTTTTGAATTGCAAATGTTATGAAAATCAGTTGTTTCAAGATTTCTCTGCTTTTTGTAGCTTCATCCGCATTTGAAAACACATTAGACTTTTATTTTTCTAACAGTGAACGGAGTTTTGTGCCAGAATGCTTTGACACGTGGCTCAAAGGGTTTTCTATGTATAGTAACAACAGCCATTTTTAAAGGCGGATCGAAAATATTTGGAGACATGGTTAAAAGGTTTTATATCCATGTTTGATGTAGGAAAGGCATCGTTTGCATACACACTAAAGAACCTTCATGCCGATATGCATTCTGTTAAACTTGGTTCTGTTCAGCAGTTTTTCATCAGAATTTGTTTACAGGCTTTTCGAATTATAGCACCGGCAGAAATATCTGACGCAGGATCGGCACTGACTGTATAAAATGCCTTCATGCCAAAAGGCTTTCTGCTATGTTTGGCCTAAACTGCCACGTTGCTTTTATCTTTCCTTGTTTTGGTGGAGGTTGCTAATAATAGTGTGTACCATAAACTCATTTGGCCTACGGCTAACAATAAAACTGGACGAGGATAATAGCTTGTACTTTAGTGTCTTTATAGCGCTACATTATTTTAGAAAGATTGCTTATAGTACATTGACTGGAATATTACTGCTTCGATTCGAAAAATATACTTCCAATTCAAGGTAAAATCTTGCCTCTAAGTCTGCAATAAGATAAGTTCAGTGAAAACTATTTAGTGCACCCAAAAAGAACCCCGCTCAATTTGGAGCTATTTATCTCTGACGATTTTCTTGTTTGAGCGTTTCCGATTATTATAAGCACTTCGATCAATTGCCTCAGTTAGGACGAGATTTAAAGTTAATGCAGAAAGGGATAGAATGATCCAAATGTTCATGGTGTATGATAGTGAAACTGAAACAAATGCTGACATTTGGCTCAAGATACAAATGTCTGTGTTAATTGATTAATCAGAGTTTGCATCTCTCTCTCTCTCTCTCTCTCTCTCTCTCTCTCTCTCTCTCTCTCTCTCTCATACACACACACACACAAGAACGCACGCGTTTCATCAATCCTAAGACGGTTCTCCTGCATATCATAGGTGGCTAATGAAAACTGAAACCACAGTGGTTCAGAAGTTAGCGTGCCGGACTCGCGACCGCAATGATGCGACTTCAAATCCTACCATCGGATAAACCAGGTCGGCTACTTGGGCAAGACAATTAACTCGAATTGTGTCGGAAAAAAATAACCTACCTGTGTTTCTGGGCTGTAAAACAAAACCTAAGGTGGATTAAGAAGTATAAAGCTGTACATAAATTACATACTAGATATATAATTAACTTAATACTCGACATATAAATACTGTAAACTGAATACTCTGCGTACAAGTTTATTTCAAAATGCATTTGTGAACAGATTTTCGCGAAGACATGAGCAAAAATATGCACATAATTTATAACTGCTTGACAAGTGTTTCATGGAAATGTCACCAAAGCTGTAGATTCAGTATGCCAGATATAAAACCTATGAGATCCTCAAAATAAGCAAGGCATCTAAAACTTTAAAAAGGTGCGTTTTCTAACGGTCGTCCGACATATTTTGTGTGTTTTCCCTGAGCCAAAAGAGAACCATCTGATTTGTTCCTAATATCCACCGACAAAAAAGCCAGTCTCTTTCCCCGCTTAAGGGTCTTTGCCTCAATGACAATATCCTCTCCCACTTTAGCTGCTTTCATAAAGCTGAAAACAAAAATAAGCACGTGAAAAGGGGTAGGGGAAGTTGGTATGGATGTGATGAGATGAAACTAGAAGTTGATATAATCTGACATAAAAATACCTTTATTATTTCTAAAGATGTTAATGTTAAATGAGAATTTCAAATGATAAAACTAAGGTGTGTTTATAAAACACATATCTTCGCGGTCTCCTGTTTTGTGCCAGTAATTAAATATGTGTATCCGGTTGCATAGTTGAATTTGTCTTTCCATGTTTAGTAAACGTGTGTGTGTGTTTGTGTGTGTGTGTGTGTGTGTGTGTGTGTGTGTGTGAGAGAGAGAGAGAGAGAGGAAAGCGGTATATATATATATATATATATATATATATATATATATATATATATATATATGTGTGTGTGTGTGTGTGTGTGTGTGTGTGTGTGTGTGTGTGTGTGTCCCGCCATCCCCTATATTGTACAACCCTGTCTTCAAATGTACATGTGAAACCAATAATGCCTATAAGAATGACTTAAACGCAAAACTTAATAATGTTACACAAGCGTGAAATGTAGGTCACAGTCATCAACTTTTGATATGATAGTGTTGTATTCAAAAAAGACACATCTACATACACCGACGCCACGTTGCATAATTTAATAAAAATCACTGAATCGTGAAATACTGGTAACATTCGCCTACTTTTGTTAAAACGATTGACAGACTGAAGCATGAACATGGAAGGGTAACACTATACACAACATCCACATTCCTGGCAGCTGGCAGGGCATGGGGCATAAATACTGTCACCAGATAGTTCTTGCCGATAAACTTTGTGACCACTCAGTGATTCACTGACTCTATGCGGACAATAAGCTCTCCAGAGAATAGAGGACTATTTAAACTTAGAACTAAACTTCCAAAGGTGTCTGGACCGTTCCGGTGGCCTTGTGGTTAGAGCGTCCGCCTCGGATGCGGGAGGTCGCGGGTTCAAACCCAGGCCGAGTCATACCAAAGACTTATAAAAATGGTACTAACAGCTGCCTCGCTTGGCGCTCAGCATTAGGAGCTTAGTGCTAGGACTGGTCGTCCTGGTGTCAGAATAATGTGACTGGGTGGGACATCATTGCTACATGTCTGCGTCATGATGCCCCAATGCTAGACATCAGTATAAACTGCCACACTGCAGACATCGTAATGATATAACTGAAAAATTGTTAAAGCTACGTTTAAAATACACACACACACACACACACACACACACACGCGCGCACGCACGCACCATATGCCATACAGCAGTACCCAATGCATCGCCTTTTTACTTTCTTTTTGTTGGTATCGGTTAAAACTCGTTTTCCTGAACCGTTAGGAAAGGCGTCCAGGTGTGCCATCACTGATAATCGTGACTCTAATTATAGGCCAAATAAATTTTAATTACATTTTACTTCTATGTTATTTTCAATTGACGTCACGGTATAATGGTACTATAATGCATTATAGTTACAGATTTTAAAGTTATGACAATGTTTCTGTTTGGTTCTCGTTTCCTCTTTTTCTCTTTATTTTATCCAGTTATAAATAACTGACATTGTTCTAAAACACAGGTATCGTTGCAAAACTTAACGACGCATTTTTTAATGTTTTAATGTAATAACTGCCACTCACTTGGGAAGACGAAATATAATTGCGCGGCGCAAAGAGCAACCCATTCTGGATCTTGTTCTTACTGTTGATTATTGTACAATGCGCAAAGAGCAACCCATTCTGGATCTTGTTCTTACTGTTGATTATTGTACAATGCGCAAAATGGGTCATACATTCAAGAAATGGTTTTGAATCAAAATAAAAACCTGCCTTAGTAATCTTTCTTTGAGATAGAGAAGAAGCAAATCTGTTTTTCTACTACCATCTCTCTCTTGTCTATGACTTCGCTAGAGCTCGCCACACAACTTATCTTTAAAATAATCCATGGGTGTACTTAACTTTTCAAATTTCTCTTTGATGAGGGTGTAAAATAGGTTTGACAAGACTGTCAGTTGGCGAATTGTTCACCCTCTCATGAACTTGGGAGGTCGTTTGATCATAGCTATCAAACCTCTCTCCGTCACGAAACCCGAATTTTTAGACCTGGCACCTAACGCGTATACATTTTCGTCAAAAGTCGCGCTCTCATACGAAGCTGACGTCATAGCAAACTGAACCTCATTGTCGATGGCATATCGATGTCGCGACGCTTCTTTTGCTCGGCGACAAAAAAGGTAGTATTGGCCGATAGAGTCACCTCAACAGCCCACAGTACTGGCATGTCTTTGGGATCCCTCCAGTGGCCATTACAATAATAATAATAATAATAATAATAATAATAATAATAATCAGACCAAAAATTTCTAATGGATCACATTTCAATCCTTTATTTTCTTCTTGTTCGACACAAAATGATTATTACAGTCAAATAAATTTGCCGTCAACCAAAAACTGATTACTACTGTCTAATAGATTTTGCAGCCAACGAAAACCTTTCTAAAGCATGCGCATAGGGATGGGGGTGTGGGCTAGTTACAAACATTCTGTCAGAAGGCTCTAACTTTGTAATTCAAACAATCGAAAGTACATATTCATGAAAATAGACTGCGTAGGAACTCACTGCAAGAAACATTATTATATGCCTAATTCAGCCTAACGAGATTATTAAATTCCGATCATTTATTTTAAAACTAAAAATGCAAATCAACTGGTCTCATGTTTGGTCTCCACCAAAGTACGCCTCTCTCACTCTCTGACCCACATTAAGCAATCTCTAGCGCTATACTCTGTTCCACCGTAAGATTATATCTCACTAGTAACAAAATATCAACGTTAACACGTAAAGGTCTATACCTGTGCATCTTTAAATGGACACTTAATACAATAAAGACATCTATCTAATAATAATTTACTACAGTATAACTATACAAGCACGGATCCCACTCCCAGTGGATCTATCGAATATCATGATTTCAGCGGAATAAAACCAGTCGAAAAGTGAATACTACAAAATTATCCGAACTCCCACCTCTGCCACCAGAAAATCTTTCTTGCATCACACAAGGGTCTTACTACCGAACGAATCAACCAAAATGTGATTGAGCCTGGCTTGAGGTCCATTGTATCCCCTATTTCCAAGGACGACAAGACAACAGTCGTTATCAACTATATGGTTCTTAAATGCGCAAATGCTATAAATAATTTTATCTAATCCCTTAATGGCCACACATCACGAAACTCTAAATTTACACTTGTATCATTTTTCTTGTTTTATATTTGTATGACTCATCCGTAAACCTTTCCAAGCCGAAGATTGGTACTTTAATGCATTACATAATCATGACTCGAAGACCTTATACAAAAAATTATTTTTATCACAGATTATAAGCAATTGTATATTAGAATATCCCAATAATTACTTATGTTAAGAAATTACGGTGGGTACGTTTTTCGAAACTAATCAATACTATAAGAACGTCTCGTGAATACTGTGAATTGCTACGTCTGATCTTAGAAACTGGGTAATTATTCCATTTGAGAAATATTTTCCTATCACCAGCTCCCAATAATAAACAAATAATCACTAAAATCTAAAAAGCTATAAACGGAAACGTGAATACAAAAAAAACACACACCATATTATTATTATCATCATCATCATCATTATTATTATTATTATTATTATTATTATTATTATTATTAGTAACTTTATATCCTGGATGGTGTGGGAGGAATTGTGCTACATTACAAACGCACGCACGAAAGCATGTCCGAACGATCAGTATTAACAATTCCCGCCCTTCCCTCCAAATATGCGATCATGACAAACAGCTCTGAGGACTGCTTGTATATACATAAACTTTACTGCCTTACTCTCGTCATAAAGTAAATCGTCATTATACATGTCTTCTTTCATGGTTTGCCTTCGTCAATATTTGGATGTTCCGGTGGGAATGCACACAAAAGATACAATGACAAAATTAATAACGACAACCGCCACGAGACAAAACTCGTTTGCTGTCAACATCACCAGCAGCAGTATCGTCGTCATCATAATTTACTATAAACCTGATAAAAAAAAATACAAAGATCATTATGACGAGGAGGGAGTTGATGATGATGATTATGATGATGATGACGTATATGATTATTAAGACCAAATTATTACGTTGGTACGCTTCTGAAAAAATGGCTTCAGAAAGTGCACGGCGTAAATAATTATTTACAAAAATCAATATTTAACTGTATCAACCGTCTTAAAAACTTTAAGTCATAAGAATCGAAGAGTTATGCAGAATAAGATCTAAACTATGCATCATGTTTGGAGGTAGAACAAGACTTTCAACGTGTTTCTAAATTAAGTCTGTGTGTGTGTGTGTGTGTGTGTGTGTGTGAGAGAGAGAGAGAGAGAGAGAGAGAGAGAGAGAGGTTACGTACGATATGTCTATATTGACGCTAACTCCAGCAACATTTTCGTCTGTGGCCATCAATGCCCATGTGGAGACCGCATCTACCAATGTTGCGGTACAACCACCATGAAGGGTCCCCCCTCGATTCTGATGCTCCTCCGTAACGGTCAGTTCGCAAGTACACGTACCATTGCCACCTGAGACTACTCGAATCTGTCATTAATTGAAGAAAAGTAATTGTGAGGGCAAGTACTTTTAGTAGCGATAACAACCTAACTAGGTAGCGATAACAACGTAATTAGGGGTCGCTTCTGTCGGACCGAGTGCCACCATCTTACTATTTTGGTACAGAGAGGGTACCCCTCTTTACGGGGCTTCCATTCTTTTAACTCTGATTGAATAATTTCATGAATTGCGGGAAAAGTATATGTCATAACCTGCGCAAAGAAAACCATTTTGTTTTTAATTTAAACTATACATTAATGGTTAGAATTTGATACGGCTCAGAGAAAATGTTCCTGAAAAAGCCACAAAATGTGTAGATCAGGGAGGGTTAAACGCGGGAGAGATTTTATTTTGTATATAACTATGGATTATGTCCAGAATCTTTTAGTACTTATCTTCGTTTCGTGGAAATAGAGCTGTATTATAACATATCCCCTGTTTCATCTTTAACCGGAAGTGCGTGTCAGTTCTCTCCCTTAGGCACCTTGTAGCGGTAGCAACCATAGAGTCCGACGTTTTATCTATAACGTAGAACGAAATCTGTGACAACACGAAATCACCCTTTCTGTACAACAAATAGACATATATGTATAGTACAGATAAGGTGATTTATTGCAAGATATTTTACTGATAAAGCGTCAGATTCTTTTGGTAGCAACTATAAAAATATAATATCCTGAATATAATTGAATATAAATAACGTCGCTACCGCTACCAGCAACAAGCTCAGTTTGTTTTCATTATTACTACAACAAAACATTTGGATATAAAATTAATGTAGTACTTTAAAAGATTAAAGCAAATTTTACGTGTATCTTCTACAGATTGTTTCCTGTTAGAAGAATAATACCCCACACGTAATTTTAAAAAAAAAATACTTTTAATGTTTCTAAGGCTATTCACAGTTCAGGCTGATGAAGCATGCATCCCCTCTCCATCAACATTTTGATTTTTCTGTGATTTTATCATTATTTTACCATGTTTAAAATATAAGTTAATATTCTTATGACACAAAATATATCAACACAACTACTCAAGAAAGCAACAAAAAGATAATAAAAATAAAAAAGTATATACAGTACTGCATTTAACGTTTCATAGGAAACATTACAGAAAAATAAATATTTTATGCAAACCTGCATTAATAAGAACAATATTTTTAGATGAATTAGTCTAAAAGAAATTATCATACAGGTAGGCATTTATAAGGAAGCAATACCTGGATTGTCTTGTTACATTGTCCTAATAAATTTATTTGAAATAGAGGTGGATGTTACCAATCCCTTTTTTTCTCACTTTCACATGAATAAAACATTATAACGACAAGCTTTTCACACAATTTGGATTTTGGATTGGACATATACTCATGATTGCAAATTTTGAGTAAAACTGCAAATTCTGGATTGGCCGAAGAACATTTCCCCATAATTTCCTTTCACATACCACATATATTTGTATACTATGCCTCAAGAACAGTCTGATTATATTCTCTAGTGACTGCTTCAAGAATTAACCCCAAAAACATTCCATTACTGGATTTGTATTGAATATATACACTGTACAAATAAATGATCGCTTTCTGGAGAAACTGTTTGTTTTTGCAGGCAATAAAATAAGTTCTTTGCACTTGCTATGAGCAAAAACCATGAAAAGGAGTATATTTTATCTGCTAATTTGTTATTTCTGATGTTTTGACCCTCACAAAAATACCACATTTATGAACCTGTGACGAAAGTGTAAATTTGGCCTGTTATCCCAACTTTCAGGAGACCACTCCGGTGGCCTAGTGGTTAGAGCGTCCGCCTCGGATGCGGGACGTCACGGGTTCAAACCCCGGCCGAATCATACCAAAGACTTATAAAAATGGTACTAACAGCTGCCTCGCTTGGAGTTCAGCATTAAGAGGTTAATGTTAGGACTGGTCGGCCTGGTGTCAGGATAATGTGACTGGGAGGGATATCATGCTATATGTCTGCGGCATGATGCCCCAGTGCTAGACATCACTATAAACTTCCACACTGAAGACATCGTAGCGATATAACTGTAAAATTGTTAAAGCACCGCTAGAAATCCAAATCACACACACACACACACACACACTTTCAGAAAGCAAATAAAACTGCATGCAGATAATGCTGATGATGGTGATGATTTGGGTGTTTTACAGCAGAGGAATGATGAAGAGTTTGGAGTTTCACCGAACAGCAATACAAGCACGCTAAACAGAAGTGCTGCAGATGATTTTGGTGTTTTACGGAACTGCAATTAAAGTAGTTTGTTTCGTGCAAATGCTGGTGATTTTGGAGTTTTTCAGCACAACAACACAATTAGATTTTTCAGTTCTGCTGTTCTTTTGGTGTTGTACTGCACAGCAATACATGTAGGGTTTTTAGTAGTGGTGCTGATGCTTTTGGAGTCTTACAGCACAACAACACAAGTAGGTATTTTAGTGCTGCTGATGCAGAATATGAAAAAATGAGGAGAACTGTAATTGTTTTCATAAACAATTGCATAGAGAGTAACATTTCGATTACCAAAGTTATTCATTAAACATTAACAGACTTCGCATTAGCTTTCAAAATTGACAGATACAGAGAAAGGACAATAAAACCAGGAGATGCTGGAACTTGCTCTCCTTATCAACCGACGATAAAACCAGTTCTTCCGGAACCGTACAGTTCTAAATAATCCCTATATCATACTCAGTCCTAGGATTTTCAGACGGAACCAACGCCTTCAGTCAACATATATAATGTATGTGTATATGTGTGTGTGAATGGCATAGATTCATCACTGTATATCCACATCAGCTGCACACTTTCATATTCTTTAAGCTAACAGAAAAGTTT
>JAECUM010050274.1:0-10716 GCA_016617855.1 Megalonaias nervosa | reverse complement strand
AAAAAAAAAAAAAAAAAAAAAGAAAGAAAGAAAACTATACATTAAGCAGTGAATTCTTTTTCGGCACAACATAATTATTTAGAGCACATCGGTTTTCCAAAAACAAAAAGTTTACATTGCCTATTCACGACATGTCATAACTCTGAAAATCTCCCTTTGTCTCGTACACTTTTCTTTGTTTTTATCATTTTCTTTAACAAGACTACTATTGCAGTTATTAAAATTGTATAAGAATTTTTATTTTTTATTTTTTAATTAAAAAGAGACAGAAATTGCAACTACATCATTTTGCGACCAATCTCTTAGAGTTCAAAGGTTACGATACACTTCCGCTGACAACTGCGTCACACTTCCGGTGTTCGTAAGACTGCAGATAACTATCACCCTCCATCTTAGTAAAAGTACGTAATCTATGTAAATTTTTCCCATGATGTACTGCGCCGATGTGGAACTAGAAACCAATCGTTGCAGTCCAGGAGAAAGTTTCCAAACTAGCTTTTGGCTGAATGATATCACTGTTGTGTAAATGATGTTACTGACTAACGAATGGGGAGACAATTTTCTTGTTACCGGCTTATGATACTGGCTAATCAGTTTAGGTCAGCCTTGCAGGCAAGACAAACATTGCACTAATGTTATGCTCATAAAGTAGAATAGAGAGCACGGGTTCTTTACTCTATTCCTCTCTTATGAATTCCAAACAGAGAAAAGTCGGGGCTATTTTTTTACCACTGAAACTAAGAAAAATGACAAAACATTTTACCTCATATCTATCATCATCTATATTACTTCTTAGATCGAGTTTATCACCTTGTCTGAACAAATAATACAAGTCTAACCTTTATAAAAAAAAGTAATAGCAAACATAAAGTGGCATTACACTAGAAACAATGTCCAAATATATCGTCCTAGGTCAAGTCCCTTACTATAACGATAAGCAAATACCTGGTTTGCGTGACTTCTTTCGTCTGAACTAGCTGTCAGACGATATAACATTATTTAATAGTAGCTTTTTCGGGTATTTGAATGACTTATTTAATTGGCCAGTTCAGAATGGGACAAGACGTCAGCTCGGATAAATAAAAAAAATGAAGATTTACGTTCGGGTTAACCAAGCTCTGTAGTGATCTAAATGCTATTGCTAAAGAGATTTTAAAAGAGATCGAAATATAAGCTAGAGTACACTTCACTTTTCAGTGGACTACTGCTAAATTTGAAATGCTCACAAGAGAACATCTTATGTTGATGGCACGTGTATTGACTGTAGTACAAACATGTACTTGTTTCCTTTTCAAGAAGATGAAACTTATCTATACATTCATCTGCAGGACTCGCCATAAATAACCCACAAATAGGTTAACGCGATAGACCACATATGGATCACAAACAGGCTAACGCTTTCTCTTTCCGCCTTTTCCAGCCTTGGCTGCTGCAGCACCGAATGCCTCCTCTGCCTTTCTCTTTCCTCTACCCCTTCCTTTCGCTGGTCTAACTTCTTCCTCTTCTTTTTCTTCATCATCTTTCATTGCTGCTGATCCCCTCTTTCCTCTTCCTCTTCCTTTTGCAGGTCTGACCTCTTTCTCTACCTTTTCAGCTTTTACTGATGCCTTCTTCCCTTTTCCTCTACCCTTGGCTGGCTTAACCTTTTCCTCCTCCTCCTCCACTTCATCGTCTGTCTCCTCCTCTACCGCCGCCTTCTTTCCTCTACCTTTTCCTTTAGCGTGTGCTTTGTCAGATACTTCCTCTGATTTCTTCTTTCCTTTACCTAAATCAGGGATCACATTTTAGTTTGCTAGTTCTTGCGTGAAAGCAGTACTATTTTTCTTTCTCTAATTCAGTCAGAAGGTCGACCTATCCTTTTTGTTATATAAAGAGTGATTTTGATATTCGTATACAAAGTAAAATATAAAAATATAAACTTTTTGTACCAGCAAGTGCTCGACACACTTGGATTTCGCATGCATCCATTTTGACTTAACAAAATGCGCATCACAAAAGATATAATTTGTCTGGGAAGTTTAGATCAAATATAAGATTTCACAGAATGTTCGATTAGAAAAAAAGCTCCTGTCACACATTTAAGCGGAATAAACTATTAAATTGGCTGTGACCCGTGCGTCTTTGCCGCCATTTTTATGACGATGTGTTTATAATTATTAGTGATGATGTGAATTTAGTAGTTACCTCGCTTGTTATAAGGCTAAAGGAGAAATTAGTCAAAGTTTATCATTCTTGCCATTTTATAAATTGTGAAGCAAAGCATTTATTATTATTATTATTATTATTATTATTATTATTATTATTATCCTTTTGCAATCAAGGATCGGCTTTTCTGCATGTCCGATATGCCAACAAGCATCTAAACTTCGCAAAGTGCTAGAAAGGTTTGAATAACAATTTCAGTTATATTAATTGTCATTAGTATTTACAAAATCAACTTTTGCAAAGAGAACAAGAAACCAATTATCTGTCATCGTATTTCGCTTCCTATCTGTGTTTTCCGGTAGCATGTTGTTCTGACAGTCTATTGTTTATTCACTCGATCCAGGAAATTTGCTTACTGTTCAACATCATCTTATTCTTCCATAAAAAAAGTAAATTTGATTCATTATAATAATTTCTCACCTTTTCCACTCGAGCCCTCGCCTCCATCGTCTTTATCCGCCTTCGCGCCCTTCTTTTCTTTCGGATATCTCTTGAGTACCTCCGTCCATCCACCAGCTCCTTTCCAAAATGACCAGTGGTAGCCATCAGTCTTGATGGCATACTCCAGTGCCTTTACCAACTGGTTAAATATCTCATCGTTTGACAAAGGTTTCAGCTTCAGAACCTGACAGAAATAGCCAGATACATGAGTTGCAAGTATTAGTATAGTCAATAACCTGTAAGAACTATTTAGATATAGGAATTGGGGTACCAGTCTAGTCTGGAAATAATTAGTCAGGAAAATGCAAGAGCTAACTAGATACAGGACTTTGGAATAAAAACAGATATCCCATCAGTGCCGGATTACCAAATAGGCAGAGTAGGCACCGGCCTATGGGCCCCACGCCTTTTAGGGGCCCCGCGATAACGGATCAAAATAATATTGAATTGATTTGATCTTGACGTATTAGGAGATAATTTGCGAGGGGGGCCCCGTGATTTCGACTACCTAGGGCCCTCCACAGGGTTTAATCCGGCACTGTATCCCATAACCGGTCAGTACTAATCTGATACATGAGTTTGGACTAACGATCTTGATACAGATACAGTTTTCGAATAATAGTCAAGTCCTGAACCTGACGGAAATAAATCTGTTAGAAACAATCAGAGACAGAAGTTTTGATCCACAGTCGAGTCCAGAACCTGCCACAACGAACCAGATAGCGGAATTTAGAATGACACACAAGTCCAGAACCTGTCAGAACTAAACTGAAACGAAGTCTGAATTACAGACCAGTCCAAAACCTGTCTCAAGTAACCAGATAAAGAAGTATGGAATAGCAGTGATATACAGAAACTGAGAGAACTAAACAAGCTCAGAAATTTGAAATAACAGCCTAGTACTCAACCCGTCAGAATTTAGGCAGGTACATTAGTTTAGAATAACAGTCTGGTATACAATCTGTCAGACCTAACCAGAAACAGGAGTTTGTATTGACGGTACATTCCAGAATTGGACATTAGTAAACAGATATATGTATAGGTCGGATATAGCCTGTAAAACAATAACCTGATACAAAAGTTTGTAATACCAGTCTAGTCCAAAACCTACTAGAACTAACCAGACACATCAGCTACAAATGGCTTCAAGTCCAGAACGAGTCAGAACGAATGAGATATAGGAATCTCAAATAACATTCCAGTTTAGAACCAGCCAGAACTCACAATCTACATGAGTTTGGAATGGCAAGCTATTCCAGAACCTGTTAGCACAAACCGGATACATGAGTTTTGGAATTACAGTCTCGTCGGGAACCTGTCAGAAGTAACTCGATACAAGAGTCGTATGTAACCAGATACAGAAGGTTGGATTAACAGACCGGTTCAGAACCTTCCACAAATAACTCAATAAAGGAGTTGGGAATGATAGTCTAGTTCAGAACCTGACTGTCTGGATTTTTTTTTTATCAACAGTTAAGTCCAGATTTCGTCAGAAATAATCAGATACAGGCGTTTGGACTTACAGTCTAGCCCAGACTATGTCAGAAGTGACCATATAAATGTGTTTTAAATAACAGTTTTGACCATATCCAGTCAGAAATAAACATGTCACAAATAATCTGACACAAGAGTAAGTAATACAAGTCTAGTCAAGAACCTGTCGGAACAAATCAGATAAAGTAGTTAAGAATAATAATCTAGTTTTAAAGTGTCATAAAAAGTCAGATGGAGGAGTTCCGAATAATAGTCTCGTCTGGAACACGCTAGAACAAAACATATACAGAAGTTTGGAATAATAAACTAGCCCAGAATCTATCATGGGGCTTACTTTGGGTCTGTTTAGATTTTATGTACCTATGAAGTCATCTGATGCCATAACCTCGTCTGTCGCCTGAGCGGTTAAGGATTTTGTTTTCTACGGAAGTATAATTTGGACCGAGCTTGCTCTGTCTCGGAAGAGTTTTTTTCTAATTGACTATTACTGTCCTATTCCGAAAAAGAGTGTCTTGCACACAAATGGTGTGCGAAAAAGTATGGCGTCTGACAGCAAAAATGATTGAAGAAGTTTTCAATGGCTTACCTCCATTTAAGATTCAAAATATAATATACATGGTCAGCCTAAACATCCATCTTTTCTTTTAAATATCCATCCTTCTAAACCTGGGTGAGTTTTTCTCTATATGACGTTTTTTCCATCTAACTTATCATCGGGAGCAGAACGCAGACGCTAGGTTTAACAAGGGGATATATATATATATATATATATATATATATATATATATATATATATATATATATATATATATATTCTGAATTCGGCTTGAGAGGCTGACAAAACGGGTAATATGTAAAGAAAGTCACGCTGGCAGATGTCCTACTATTCCACAGATCAACTGTGTGTGATGTTCTGTCTCGGAACAGGATATTAATAGCCAGACAGTAAAAACAATATTTATTCTGAGAATGAGCAAACTTGGTCTATATTTGATGTTGGGAAACGGGTGAACGCCAGTCTGATTAAAATCGGATCTTCGCTGTCCTACGTAAAGATCTGACAGCGACCGTTTAGGGTCATGTTCTGGTAACCTTTGAATTAGCCAATGGAAATGCAGCTTTCAGAAATATGGAAGTGAATCAATACGTTCGGCACGCACTGTTGCTCTTCAGCCATACTGCTCAGTCTCACAAACGCAAAGATATAAGACTTCATCTGATTGGCTGATAAAATTAGCCATTATGGTAATATCATAGGTTACAAGAACATGACCCCTAAGAGTGTGCTGTAAGATCTTCACGTAGGAGATCCGATTTTAATCAGATTGGGGTGGGCCCCTTTTTTTGCTAAAAATGGTAACTCCGTTGTTGTTTTTTTCTTTTGTGTGCATGCGGGGGTTGGGGTGGATGGGTTTGCGAACAAGTTGATTATCTAGAATCGAATTTCAGCTGAATCCAGAATTCCACCCCTAACCATTCTAAATTCACAACTATGACAGAGATTTTGTATCATTTAGCATAATGATCTTTATTTAACATCCCACGTCAGTATTCAACCAGCAACAGTTATCAGTTATATCTACCACACAAAAAAGACCTAACAAGCTGCAATTAGGTAACGTTCCTTGCAACCCACGGCCTCAATTCTAGCGCTCTAACATATGAAAATATCTTGTCCATTGTAAGAACAAGTAGTTCAGTTGACCGTACGGTTGAAAACACACGTATCTTCAGGCGCCATAGAAACTTAAGAAAAAATCTTTTAAGATTAAATTCCTTTTAAAAATGTTACTTTACTTCTTGCTTTTTGATGGATAGAGAAAATGTGACAGTTACTTACGCTATACCAGTCGGCATAGGTCTTCATATTCTTTATTCGGTCGACCGAGTGTTTCATTTCGGCCACCATTTCCGGGGTGGGAAATCCTAGGTTGTCATCGTAACGTTGAATTAACTCCTTCCGGCTTTTCCCATTAGGCATGGCAATATCCAGGAAGAGAACCTGGTAAAAAGTGTAACAGCTACCGAAAATCAATCCTGCTTTACGGCATGCCATCATATGCAGATTTACCGAGTAATTAGCAGAGATTACAAAATAGACAAGGAAAGAAGTGTCAAAAATTTAAGACATAAGTGTCGTATATAATCTATCAGTATATATAACGGTAGGGGATAGGAACAGCTCATACAGTAATGGTTACAACAAGATATCCGGTCAACTTTATTTCTACATCCAAAGCAAACCGTCTTGTTCACTGAATTCATTTGACTAGATTTATATGTTTCAAATATTCGTTTAAAGTAAATAATTACATAATTAGAACAAGGAAACGGAAGAGAATAAGTACAGAGTTACGAAACGAAAAGTAGTTTCATGTCAGATTATGATGGAATAAAGATATAAACCACTTTATTTAATGAGCACGAGCAATGCAGACAAAAAGAGTGAATAATAACTCGACCAATCCATCGACAGATAGATAGTCAAACAGAGGGAATAATAACTCAACTAACCTACCCACTGGGATAGTCAAACATACGAGGGATACACGTAAGTTCTGATTATTTTGTTATACCCTTAATGTTTCAACAAACCTGTGCATACATTTCTGGCAGAAAGACAGACAAAAGAACGCTCTTGATATGCAGCTACAAGTGCAGCACGCCTGACATCTGCAGGTATGTGCGTGAGACGTAAAAGTGGTAAATGTTTGAGAGGAAGTGTGTGTGTGTGTGTGTGTGTGTGTGTGTGTGTGTGTGTGTGTGTGTGTGTGTGTGTGTGATTTGAATTTTTAACGTAGCTTTTAACAATTTTCAGTCATATCGCTACGATGTCTGCAGTGTGGCAGTTTATAGTGATGTCTAGCACTGGGGCATTATGCCGCAGACATGTGGCATCATGTCCCACTCAGTCACGTTATCCTAACACCAGGCCGACCAGTTTCTTAACACTAATCTCTTAATGCTGAGTGCCTAGCGAGGCAGCAGCTTGTACCATTTTTTATAAGTCTTTGGTATGAATCGGCCGGGGTTCCAACCCGCGATCTCCCGCATCCGAGGCGGTCGCTCTAACCACTTAAGCCACCGGAGCAGTACCGAGGAAAGTGGATACTTTAAAATCTTAGGCTATTCTCAGACCGATATCAAAAAAGCCAAACAGGATTAAGTTTACGGATGCAACCCTCTGTCATATCATTCAATTCTGAGGTGGTTTCATCATGTTAAAGATGGTCGCGAATCCATGGAAGACGACACACGTTCTGGAAGACCATTGCCTGCGATTGGTGATCCGGAAGTGGCTGCTGTGAAGGATGCAGCAGATGAAGATGCTCGATAATTCGTAGACTGTGTTTAATACACTGTAGACTCAGTTAAAGATCATAAAGGGTTATACAAGAGGGATCCCTCATTTGTTGATGGCTGATTGGACACAGACTCGGGTTGAAATCGCCAAACACTGCTCGCCAAATATGAAAAAGGGTGACCAGAAACGTTTGAATGAGCTACTTACAGGTGATGAAATATGGATTTACTTTTCGACCCCGACTCAAAAAAAAAATAGTAAGGTTTGGATGGCAGAAAACGAGCAGACACCATAAATCGCTTGAACTAGTTGGAGTGTCAAGAGATTGGTTTTTTTTACGCGTTATCTTTCTATGCAAATGGCTCGGTCGTCCAGGTACCCGTACCTCACAATACTTGTGTCATGTGAATTTGTATGCCTTAAAAGTATGCCAAAATTTTTGGAACACCACCATTCGCGCACCGGTACCCGAGGTCTCCATCTGCTTCATGACAACGTACCGGCGAATAAATCCGCCATCATGACAGACGTCCAGTTTTTGCCACATCCTATATACAACCCTGATTTAGCTCCAAGCGATATTTTGGCTGAATCCCGTTGTAGAAAATTCGCTAAGGGACGAACGATACAAAAGCCGCCATACGGTTGGAAGTGCAGTTTTTTCAATGTATGAGCAACATGTGAATACAAAAGGTATTTAATAATTGGATAATCAGACTGAGAAAGTGTGTAGAAGCGCATAGGGAGTCTTCTGATAAGACGCACGGACGGACGTACTATTCACTAATAAAGAGCTTTGTTCTACGGCACGCTAATATTTGCAACTTGTAAATACCCATCATGAGAGATAAAGAGAAAAACAAAGAGAAAAACTAACATGAAAGGTAGGTAATGAGACAGATAAATACAAATAGATTGATAGACAACAGACAGACAGACAAAAATATAGAATCATTCAGTTACACATTAATAAAGGAAAGACATACAACTGTCTTACCTGAAAGGCTAGCAGTTTTCGGCTGACCTCTGTCCTCGTCAGCGTGTTTTCCAGCCGGTACTTCTGATCCGTATCGAGAAAGCCCAGCTTAGCGTCTTCCTTGACGTACCACATGACGTTACGTCGCCGGCTCTCTGACAGGTAAGCATCGCTTGCGTTCTGCCATCTGCAAAAGTAAGACATAAAAACGTTAAAGCCCAGAAACAGTTTTGTGGAAATTAGAAAGCAAGTAAATTATCATTCAAACCAGCAGAGATCGATTTTTATGACACATGCGTAGAGTGGACAACAATGTTTGAAAGGTAACGGCATTACGATTAATGTGACTATGTTTTTAATTAAATGAAGATAAAAAAATTAGTAAAAAACCACAATTATATTATCACAATATAACTGTACTAATAATTTTGATACAAAAGGTTGTATAAATAACATCTAGTCACGTGCATAATGCTGGCAAAGTGTTGCATACGGGTAATTTTTTCATTAACCCTTTCAACTGAGGGGAAAAGAAAGGTTCAGCTGAACACACAATTCGCCTTCAAACAGCGCTATATTGAGTGTTTGTATATACACAAAACTCTATACGTATCTTGTTCCAGTTTGTCAAGAAAACGAATTTGATATGGTGTTGCGATAATTAAATCCATCAGGCATTTGACTCGTTCTCTGTCATTGCTCTAACAGACTGCGAACTGTTATATACATACCATATGACAAGCAACAAGTCAATCAGGCTGAGACGTACTCATGAACACAATCAAATGAGTTCTTTTCCTATACTTGGAAGAAAACAAAAATGCGGTTTTGTATTTATTACATTCCCCGCTTTTACGCTTTCCAAATATTGTTTACAATAAAGTGCCAATGGAATTTTCAGTAAATTGTGAGATAAAAACAATCAATCCAGCATGCATCAGAATATCGACGCGCAGACGTCAGTGAAAACGCGTTTAGTTCCCGTACGGATTCCGTTACAGAATATAGATTGAGCATAGTATCAAATACCTGATCAGCCAAAAATGATTACACTGATATTTAATACATGACTTTAAAACAACTTTAACACGGATTCTAACATGAACCCATTTTTTCTCCCTTTATGATAAAATAAAGAAAAAAATGTTATTTATCTTCCGAAGCAGAAATCTAATTTAGAATTATATAAATTCAAATATAACGTTCCGAGAGACTTACAAGTGCGACGTCGTCATTAAAGTGCGCGGCCAATGGTTGAGCGAGGCGCACTCGTATTGTATTACTAAGCAAGCATAGTGCCAATCAGTGTAAAACAAACCAACAATTGTTTAATGTCCCGGCAAGAATCGAAATAATGACTTTAAAAGAGGTATCTGTTTCAGATCATACATACCTGATTTAAATGTTGCATCCCTCACCCCCACCCCAAAAAATAAATACAAAAAGGTATTTATCTTTTAAAATAGATACCTCTTTTTAATTCGTTATTTCTTAAATTTCTTAGCCGACACCGCATCCACCATCGGAAGAAAAAATATAAAATTCAAACTGTGCATCTCGCGGAACCACGTGTACAGTACATAACTTATCGTCTTGGGGGAGATTGGAGTGCTGATCGCAGAATAAGTTAATTTAGAAGGAACATTTCTTAATTTGGCAGTTAGGTCTTCGAGACTACATGTCGGTTATGTCCTTCCTCGTGAATTATTGAAAAATTGAGTTGCAACATCCAACTATCTACAGCCAAAGAGCAATTCTTCATTTTCAATGGCCTGCTACAAACAGTTAAAAAGGAAGTTACCTGTATTTCCATGAGCCTGACAACAGCATCAGCCACTCTCCGATGTGGGGACATGCCTTTTTCGTCCTCCTGTCCTCGTTTTCAATGAACTCCTATATGAATGTAGATGGACATGAATACAATCAACTGAATACCAGATTTAATGTACTGTACCAGACACTCGTGTAGGGAAAACATCACTGTATTATAACTCAGGCCTGAAAATGTTCTAATACTGTATATTGTGAAGTTAAAAGAAACTCTACGATCATTCATACCGCTCCGGTGGCCTAGTGGTCAGAGCGTCCGCCTCGGATGTGGGAGGTCGCGGATTCAAACCCCGGCCGAGTCATACCAAAGATTTATAAAAATGGTACTAACAGCTGCCTCGCTAGACGCTCAGCACCAAGAGGTTAGCGTTGCACACACACACACACACACACACACACACACACACACACACACACACACACACACACACACACACACACACACACACACACACACACACACACG
>JAECUM010050273.1:0-37993 GCA_016617855.1 Megalonaias nervosa | reverse complement strand
TGTAGTGTGGTAAAAGTTTATTTGTCAATGCTAAAAATGTGCACGTGTTGCACTGGAACACATCTAAAATATATCAGTGACACTGACAGTCAATGACGTTACAAGATGCAAGTCAGCCCAATTTTTTTAAATAATGTCTGAGTGATGAAAATATACAGAACGACTGTGTAAAAGATTTGCCTTGGACTGTTAACTATAACCGAATGGATGCTAAAAGATGTAGAATAAGGCACATGCATACAAACTGTCCAAAAGCTCAGTACTTTATTACTGTTTAGGACAAAAAACGCCTCTACTTTAGGGGTAGGGTAATACATAGAAGGCCAATATTTATTTAGCGGATGACTCAAGGATAAAAACAAGAATAACCATATATCCAAAGTCTTGACTCAGAAGTAAGTACCTCTGCCATAGATCCTGTTTGAAATGCTGTGAATATGAGCATAAACGCAATGCCAAGCAGAATAATATTGTACAAGTTTCGATCGCAGCAACCGTGGTCGTCCGCCATTTTGTTACAGCAAGTCACATGATTTTTAATCTGGAAAAACCTTGCACTAGAATGGTACTCAACAATATTTCGATAACTTACGAGGAACGAAGTACAAATTCGCAAATCACACTGGAGTGCGTTTTGATGCTTTTACAATAAAATTTGTTCCCCTTTAATTTGATTATTTAGGTATGTAACTTTTACCTTGGTAACCTTTATCATGAAATATCAGAGTGATGATCACGGTCGAATTTTATGGGCGTTCTCACAAACAATAAAACCAGTGACAAATACGGTGCAGAGGTTGGCAACTAGCTAACAGTACTAACAGATGATGGGCTGTCTTTGGCATAACGAGGTGATGTCATCCCACACTTCCAGGCCATTACTACGGATTAGGGTGCGTAGGCAGGATTATCGAGGGTGGGTGGGGTGTGCAAACACGTAGTGGTCAACTATAAGTTTTACGGATGTACACCAATCATGTTTAGCGGTGAAATCGGAGGGAGAAGGTCCCTTGCGCCTGTGTGGGGACACCCGTGCTACGGATCATACCTCAAATGTATGCCGATAGCAGCAGTATGATAATAGCAGATCTGGAGTTTCGTTACTGATTTAGGTCAATGCCTTCTGCAACCCCATGACTTTGTCCACACGCATGTCAGCCCTCGCGCTGACCTACCAAAATTACATCGAGTCGTCAATGTCAGAGGATAATCATGTAGGGTAGAAGACTTTTAGCTACAACAACTAAAGATACTACTGTACAACTTTTGAGACTGTGACTTAAACTCAGTCGACGTGACAAATACATGTACGAGTACTTCACAAGTGTGATGTAAGTACTAATGAGTACGACGCGGGTACAATATGAATATGACGCGACCATTACATGGATATTGATGGTTGACGGTTGTTTTGGGGGTTTAACGCCATTTCTCAAAGCAAGATAGGCCATATATGGCGGCCAGTGTAACTGGTGGAGGAAAAACTCGGGGAAAACCTCTGTAAAGAACAACCAATCCACGGGAAGCTACTTGCAGCTCTCTCACAAACCTACACTGGCCGAGCCCGAGACTCGAATCCACGCGGACAGAGATGGCAGTGATCGGTAATGGCGAGCGTTTTAAACCACACGGCCCCATATGGATATGGACACAACGCTTGCATGGTGAACAGACCAACCGAGCACAACATAATCATGCACCGACCGGTTACACCAACCGGTTTGTGAGTTGCCTGATCCAGTCAGTTCTTCCTCATTTTCTTGTTTAAAGTCACATAACAATTATTCTGTCAGTTGATTGCCTCATTCTTTTCCCTAATCGGTGTTCCATAAACTGCTGTATGATATTTGCAGTGAAGAGTTCGGCTATTGATGAAAGGATTGTGTTAGTAGCATTTGTAATGGTACCATAACAGTATCCAGTTCATATATTTGTCTTCTACAATATTGAATCTATCCATTATTAATTATCGTCCTTGTTGATATCAGATGTTTTCACTGACGTAATGCTATCAATTAATGCAAGTGGACCTTTTTTGACGATATCTTATATTTTTATTAAGTTAAAACTAACAGTTATAGGCTTAGATCTTCTGTTTATACCATACGTTTTATAGCTGGACAATATTTGAGAGCATTCAAGATCTGGTATAATATGGTTAAGATGATTCCATGCATTTCTTGGATTTCTTTTGCAGGAATGGAATCATGCAGACGTTGTATTTCCGCAATAATATGCAGCAGCAGGTCTGCTTTATTTTCTTGGCATCTGTGCACTTTTTATGTTTTAAAAAGGGGAAGCTGAAAATTCCGCGGACATTTTACCAGCTGGCTGTGCGCGGAAACGTTGGCGGTTCTCCATTTCCACCAACACAATCTCGAACACACCTATCTCAATCGTTTTATCTTCGATGTACATGGAGTACGGTTTTTGTGCCGCCACGAGAATTTCTAAATAGACACGTATTCGCGAATGTAGCCGTATCAACATTTTGTTTTCCTAACGCAGCCAGTCACACCAGTTACTATTGATATACCTATAATAGTTGCCGTAGACGTCATTCCCGACACACCTAGGCCAAAGGTTGTTGCCTCGGTGAGTCCACAAATCGCATCTAACCACACATACGTGTTTGTATTATACGAATAGCGCTGTTCTGTCGGTGATTTCATCTAGCAACCGTTGTTCCGTTTCAGTTATTTTTCACAAGGTAAGATTGGGGGCCTATCATAGTTCTTCTATTAATAATGGTATTGTGAAGTACAATTGCTCAACAAGCCGGCGTTCTTCACGTGCAACACGCACCAGTTATTGCATTTTACTTGTTCAAGTGCAATACAACCACAGAAATATTGTTACAAGCCAGGGGTCTTTGCTTGACCGAGCGGTGTCAAACCCTGGCGCGATTCCCGCTAGAAGTCATATGTTTACCCCAAATTTCCAAAGACTTCTATACAACTTCAGTTGTAAATTAGAAAGCCAGACGTGTCCATTCTATACATAAATTTTACTCTAATCAATGTAAAACCACAGATTTCCCAACTTGCCAAATATCTATCAACCGCACGTTTGCATAGTTTCCCTTCATCAACTTTCCGTACCGTCAGCAGTTCACGCCGTAGAAACTCTACAAATATCCCCTACCACAGGGAACTGTTTTAACTACGCCACCTTAGGCCAGTCAATCCATGGTTCCAAGGCACATTACGCCAATACAACTACATCACATTTGCCACCATGGCGACATAAACGGTATCTACAGAGTCCCTTCTTGTTTATCCCATTGTGTTTACCGGTTTCCTACCGTAAATACTGCCACTGCAGTCACAACACCAAGGTACACTACTAGATTTTATTAGGGACTACATTATGACAGGGACAGTCAAGCGGTTTGGGTCTGAATTCACTATTAATTGACCATGGCATCATGGAAACTCACTAACACTTTCTCTCCGTGACGTTTGCTCCTAGTAATTGGCTAATTATTTCGGGTTAAGGAATATTTACATTGCACCGAGTACCAATAATCAAACAAGTAAAATCACACAAATCTAAGAATTCCTTAAACGGGGTGCTATAACCACTACAAATTTATTACAGTACGTTAAAGACATAAAAAGTTGCACAGTGTCATGCCAAATATAACGAAATATCTGAATCTATTGGCAGTCTCCTTTGGGAATTAGCACAGTCGGAATATGTACAAATTCCAATCGAATAACAAAATGTCCCGTCCATTTGTTGAAAAAGAAAGTCGGAACATAGAGAACATTGCTACTGAACATTTTTTTTTTTTGGAGGGTACTCTTCCTGGTTGATATTTTCAGACCATTTAGGGAGACCCTCCTGCCTTACTTGCCTAATGGCTGTGTGTTATTGTATGTTTCTTCTGCTATTTTAATGCTTGTGCTATAGTATTTTTTTAAAATTTATTATTGCATGATTATTCTAGAGTATATTATTGTATAATATATCTCTTTTTTTTCTATTCCAGGCATTCGTCATCTTCAAGTAGATATGCTTCCATCATTCTATATTCTTCTTCATCCAATTCCATCTTTGTCCTCCTTTTAACTCTCTTTTTCTCCCTTTTTCTTTCTTTTCTTGTTCTTCTGTTGCTGTTACTGTCTGAGAACTTTGTTGTATTTCTGAAGTTTTTGACCCTCTTTTTGTTGTTATGGGTGTATTTGGAGTCTGTCTTTTGTCTTGCTGATTGTCTTTTCTTGTGCCTTGTTTTCTTGTATTTTTGTTTGTCCTGTTGATTGTTCTCTTGCACTTAAATTTGTTTCCGTTTGTGGTACCATCACGTTTGTCTTTGTCTTGGTACTGGCCTTGGTCTTATTATTTGTTGTTGTTGTTGTTCCTGTTGCTGTTTTGAATTTGGTTTTCCTTCTTTCTTTTTTCCGGATTGTTCTTGTTGTTGTTTTTGTTCTTGTTCCGTCATTTCGACATTTTGTCCGTCTCTGCTCTCTACTTGTGTCTCTAGGTTTTTTGGGCATTTGTGTGGAGTATGTCAGTAGTATTATATAAGGCCGATTTTATCTCAAAGACCTTTTAACCCCCTTCCCAACCCTCCAAACAAATACAAATTACCCCTCTCGAGATCTTAAAACACCCACCCCAACGATTTTACACAAAACTAAACCCAGAGTTCTAGCCCAAATATAATTCTATAACTTTACACAATACCTAGACTTTGTTCATAACAGATGTTGCCTAATCAATATTGTCTATAGAGCGCGAGCCAAGCCTTTAACGCTATGTGCAATCTAAAAAAATCAATATCTCCATAACAACGGAGCTAGGTAACTGCCTTAGTCATGCGTAGATGTGTCAGACTCAATCACGTGATTTTCTAGAATCAGGTAGAAGATCGGGAATTTCTAGAATCTCAATCACGTGACTTTCTAGAACATTCCAAATCACTAGTATATAAGGCGTTCATTCTCTCATAGTCACTTCACCGCCGCATGTTCAAGGGGAATCTTTACCGGGCGAGATCAGGTAAGTGACGTTTTTCATATATTATTTATACCTCGTCACCAATTATTAATGTTTTAGCCGATCTGTCTTATTTTTACTACGATTACTGTAATTCTCAGAATTTATGATTACTGTAATTCTCAGAATTTATGATTATTGTAATTCTCAGAATTTATGATTACTGTAATTCTCAGAATTAATGATTATTATAATTCTCAGAATTTATGATTACTGTAATTCTCAGAATTAATGATTATTATAATTCTCAGAATTAATGATTATTGTAATTCTTAAAATTAATGATTCTCATAAATAATGATTACTGTAATTCTTAGAATTAGTGATTCTCAGAATTAATGATTCTTAGAATGAGTGATTGAGCGATTCTCAGAATTAATGAGTTTCAATGAGCAATTCTCAGAATTAATGTGTTTTAGAAGAGTAATTATTGTTATTCTTAGAATTAGAGATTCTTAGAATGAATGATTGTTGTTATTCTCAGAATTAGCGATTCTCAGAATTAATGATTCTTAGAAAGAATAAGTCTCAGAATGATTCATAATCACATGGAATTTCCAGGAAACGCCAACGCAGATTTTTCAGTATAAAAGGAAGGTAGAATTTTCTTCTTAGGCACTTTCAAGGGGACATATTATACCGGGCGAATCAGGTAAGTGATATTATTTATATTTCATCACCAATGATTAATGTTTCAACTGTTGATATTAGAAATATTTCATTATCATGATGATAGAGACTAAACTTTACTTTACCGCTCACACAGCGACGACATTCGAACAAATCTTTTATTTGCGGTTTGTTAAGAGGATATTTTTTGTCGATAAAATATATTTTTGACCGATCAAGATCAATTGTAAGTTTAGTATATTTTTGTTGACTGATCGGATCGTGAAAGTTTTTAAATTCCGCTAGCAACTTTTGATACAATTGCTCGAGGTAATTGAAATACTTACTGTCATCAGATCTGATAAGCGAAAGTTTTAGCTTGTCACGAGTTCCACTAAAACATATACCTGATGTTTCATTATTAATTTCAACTGTCAATTGTTTGCCGTCCATCATTAGATATTTGATCTTGCTATTGTAACTATTTGTCACTGTCAAATTTTCAAACATTATTTCTTTAGTTTAGATAAAATTTCAGTCGGAAAAGATAATATCGAGTATAGATCTATCATCAAAACAATACCCAAGTGCAAATGTATCTACCCCATTTTTACAGTAACGTTTATCATCAAAATTACTCAATCCGCGTTTGATAATGACATCTGTTTCTAGTTTATGATGATTCGTTCGAATAGCCATTGCTCTTATAAAACTAACACCGCCATCAAGCGCGTATTTGTAATCATCAAATTTCATAAACTTTTTAACAAAATAGTCAGACAGACCTTTTGCTCTTTTCTTTATTTCATTATTATCTAACAATACCGCATACATTTTACTACGCAATCCGATAAAGTATTTGATTATGCTCGAGTTCATTTCATCTTTGAACTTACCAATAACCTTCTTATTCGTTTTGTCATAAAATTTACTGTCACAAGGGTAATCGGAAAGATCAAACAGATGTCGATTATCGTACATGTCCTGATAAATATCCTCGCATTCGATTTCATATACGAGCGAGTCGGTATCAGTAAACAATAGTCTACTGGCCGGCCATTGATTTTTAACAAAATTATAATGAAAATCATACATCAGCCATTTCGATAAATCTAACACGGAAGCTCCAACGTAAATCGGTTTGTTTAGTTTTAGATTTGTTTTTCGTCGCTGTATCGCGACAAGATTTTCATTAAAAATTTTCATGCTAACAAAATCATCGTCTGATACAAGTTTGTTTCTGCGATTAATATCATTAACTAGTTCGATATTTACGCGTTTTCTAATATTTTCCATCGTCTTACCAAAAACGGAATTGTTCATGAGCATAAAAAAGTCTTTCTCAAAATCAGATTTTGTCACAGCTCTTCTTGAAGTGTTCGAGTTAATATAACCTTTCATCCAAGTTGATTGATTAAATTTTAGTACACGATGAACTTTTCTCAACACGAGACCAGCATCGACTGCTTGTTTTAAAACTTTGTAATGCAAAACATAATTTTTCTTATCAAGTAAATTTGGTACTAGTTTTTTGACCATAGAATTTTGTCTTGGTGATGCTGACGTTTGTTGTTCCTGAGATAATAAACTATAATCTATGACCATCGATTCCGCACAGAAAGGATAATCGTTATGCAATTTGTGTAGCCAAGTTGGATAATCGAGATCAACCTCAACGAAGTACGAAACATCGTCGGGTATCTTTTTTTCTGTCTCTGATAGAAATTGATCAACCGTAATCCAACGAAATCCACCAAAAGGCATTTGTTCTGCCATAGAATAACCGTACCAGTTATTGTAGTCTAGATAAATAATATACTTCGAAGGAAGCTCAGGATTATACTCTTTCAAATATTTGTTGTTTGCTTCAGCATATTTTTTTATGATCATGCTAATGCCACCTCGAATACCTTTTTCGATAAAATTGAACATATCAACGTCAGTCAGTAATTCTAACTTTACCTTACTAAACTTTAACAGAGCGTCCCACGATAGCCCGGGAGCAGAATAATACCAACAAGGATCTAGTCCATAATTGTTATAGCTCACTTCTCGAAAACTTTCAAATACGTCCGCCAGCAATAAGACGTCAGTTTTTAGATACAAATCATGATAATCTCCAAACGTCTTACAATCAAATTCTTTCCAGATATCTTGTGCATATTTGTACTCATCATCGGTTATATTTTCATTTTTAAGTTGTGAGTAAAATTTGTCCTTGTCAGGTAGCGAAGTTTCATCAAATTTACTCCAATCGTCAAGATACTCGTACGGAAATACTCCTTTTTTGGTTAGTAGATTGTATTTATCTCCAAAACAGTCTTGTAGGTTATCAAACTCGCTACAATCTTTTACCAGCTCATCCAATGATGCTTTCATAAACTGCATGCTGTCAATAAAACGCAACTTACCTAAAGTAACTGACATATACTTTTCAAAATTATTTGGAATGCATTTGATAACGTTATTGAGTTTTAAACGAGATTTTACGTCAGGATCACCAAAAGCTTCTACGATAATGTGGCTATCATATCCTCGAAAGTTGTGAAGAATAACTGGAATAAAATCTGGAGCACGAAATTTTAAATTACATTGATCATGAGCCGCTCCACGGTACTGTCCGGTGAGATGGCAATGGTCATGTACTTTCTTATCCCTGACGTTGTCAGAGTCAAAAGCTTTCTCACAAATATGACAAAATTTCGCTTGTTCGTGATCATATTCTTGCTGAGATGTCAGTTTTATCATTGGAGTTGCTCTTTTCAAACGAGTAAATATATGATCAACTTCGCTAATCAACTGCTTGAGAAGCCAAACAGCTGGATTTTTACCACGATATAATTTGATTGGTTTAGATAATCTCGAATCAGCGCAACAAACTATCTTATACGCTACTCCACACGGAACATGATTTTGAGTTTTCCTTGTACTCGATTGGTTGGGATTATTTTCTACGCCAAGTACAGGTTGAAGTAAACATTCGAAATCAGCGTATATAACGAAAGGAATTTTTAGCTTGTGATGGTGATTGACAAACTGTAACACGCTATTTTCTTTGGACGGCATTGTTATTCGTTGTACGTCACTACAGTACTGCAAATGCTTTTGTAATTTTTCATGGTCATTACAACCGTGTAAGCAGCGATAACAAAAGAATGTTTTCTTCTTTCGTTTATTATACTGTCCACCAACTAGTCCATTAAAGTTTTTGATCCAAACGTAATGATTTCTATAAAACAATAAATTTATAGTCGATTGTGAAGCTTTTTCTGAAATATATCTTGGATAGACCTTTTCTTTTTCATCAAGTCCGAAAACGTTGATCGAAACATTGTTTTGCTTTTCAAACTTTGGTATTTGATTTTCTGCCACTGGAAAGTCAATATCTTTAAAATTTAATCTTGACACGTGACTGATATACTTCTCAACACGATCAGCATTTTTTTCTGCTGGAAATAACGCAGAAAGAACAGCCCATTGGAAACATTTGTTATCAACGTTTTTTATGTTTATACAACATTTTTTGTTTTTTATTTTTGGTGGCAGGTCGATATACGAACTACCGCGTAATGCGTTATATTTCATTGTGTGAAATAAAATTTCCTTGATCATTTCAAACTTCCAACCCGAACCCAATTCGGTATATTCTTCTACCTTTTTCCAGATTTCTTGGTGTATTTCATTAGCTAGTGACAAAAGATCAGTACCAAACAAAACACGCCTTGATTTTGCATTAATATAAGGGTCCGTAGTTTCCGTGTTAGTCGATTCTTCCGTCACAAGTAGTTTTGAAAATATAACGTGATATTGCACTAATATTCTTATACCCTTATGTTTTTCAAGTTCACGTTTTGCAGTTGGCTCTAACAGGTGGTAAAGATTTTCTGCAGTAAAATTTACCAGTATGATTTGTTTATCGAACCGATAACTGTTGTCGAATTCTGTAAAAGCAGTCGCTATTTTTTCAGGTTCTCCAATAAGGCTCTTCTTGGCTATATCACGTAATTTCAGCATTGCTATATAATAGTGTAATATTATATGTTTAATTGATTGTTCGATCGATAACTCACTGCACGCCAGCTGAACAAACAATTAGAGATATAAAATCCTTATAGTATAATTACACAAAATCTGAGATACATTCGATTGACAGCAGAGGAGCAAGAAGCATATCATGTTCATCCGAAGTATAACTTTTACGCTGGAAATGCACTTGGTTCGGTTATTAACATAAAATCTAAAAAATCTATAGGAAAACCAACACCAGCGGGTTATAAGATTAGTGTAAATGGAGATAATGCTGAGAGAACGGAAATGTTTAGAAAAGATTTTATTTATAATTTGTTCTGCGATGATATTCCAGAAGGACAAAGAGTCTATAGAGTAAATGGCTCGATTACTGATGACAATATTGAAAATCTATCTTTACAAGATGAGTTTCAACGTCATAAAGTATTTGATTTATACGAAGCAAATGATAAGGGAATTATACGACATATAAAGACAAAAAAAGTTATTGGAAAATTGAAAAATAGCGGATACCTGTTTGTGAAGGTACGTGGAACTAAAACAGATCATGTTAGTTATCTATCACATAGATTTGTTTATGAAATTTTTAATAACGATATTTCAGGTAATCTAGTTATTGACCATATTAACAAAAGTAAAACTGATAATCGTTTAGAAAATTTAGATTTGGTTACATCAAAAGAAAATACTCGACGTGGATCTAATTTTGACGGTAATAATTTCAGAAACCCTATAAGATCAGTTATTTCAGTAAATCTTGAAACTGGAGAAGAAATGAAATTTAAATCAATATCAGCTGCAGCAAAATATCATAAAATTGATAGTAAATCAATAAAATATGTTGCCGACGGCATAACTAAATCAGCAACGTCAATGTCAACTTTTGACAGATTTAGTTTTAGATATGATGATTAATGATATTTCGTAATTCTGTCTTAGTAAGACAGCTATGTGCAAATGCCATAATATCATCGCGATCAAATTTTAATGTTATAAAAGCATTTTCATTAAGTTTATTTTTTTCTGCTGCTGTTAGTAATATTTTATGAGAATCACCTTGCGTAACAATAACGTCAACGGAATACGAACTATAACCCGACAGACATTTTCGAACTGCTTCGGCTAGTTCCTTGTAATTTAATATATTAACCTTTTGATGATATTTTACCTCGTCGGTCATATCTTATAACAATAAATTAGATAAAAGTGTATTATAATATGAACTTGATGAAACGACTTGCTGAAATATATGTGGAAGATACAATCGAAGACAATGTTAAAATCACTAGCGATAAAGTCCCCAGCGACACCGTCGCCTGCGATAAAGTAGCAGACAATGTTAAAATCTCTACCGATATAATAAACAAATCTGCTAGTTATAGCGAAGATGATATTTTATACAACAATGAATCTGACGATGATAATGAAATAGTCACCGTCACTGACAGATCAAATTACAGCAGACCAACAACTGGACGATATAATGTTAAGTATCATATTGCTAAAAAAATAATAAAATTTAACTTTACTGTTGCCGAACAACAAATATTTTGGCAGCTTATCAGACCATTTTTAAATATAAAAATAACTGGCCAGCGAAGAAGTATAAAATACGATTTTATTTTTGCTAAGATATTTAATTTAATGCCAGTTGATAATGAAAGAAAATTACATTTAATTTCGTTATGTAAAACTATCAAATGTAAATCTGTGCTTGTGAAATACGAACAAATTTATAATAACGTTATTGGATCGACTTAGTTGGTACCCAACTATTAAATTTATCACTATACCCACGCCACTTAACTAAACTTTTATCACCTTTTCTCCTAATCACTTTTTCGATAACGAAAACATCTTGCTCAGTTTTCTGAAGTTCCTGCTCGTAAAAACTACCAGTTATTGTTTCACCTAATAAATCTTTTAACGCGTACGTCACAGGTATTGTTAAAAGTACTTTATCAACTACAAACACTTCTTCAGTCCAGTTTGGAGTAAATCCTTTTTCAAATGTTTTTTTAGTCAGAGAAATTCTAACTTTATCACCGACTTTAAATTTATGTCTGCGGTACATGTTTTCATTTGCAAGAATCGGATTTTTAATTGCGTCGTTTGGCGATAGTTTAGTGGTTCGATGTTTCGTGTTATTATATTCATCAACAATGTTTTGTAAATTGTCAATATATTTATTGGTATTTTTAGCTGTCAAATATTTATGTATTTTTTCGTTTAGAGTGCGATTAAATCGCTCTACTACGACACTTTTACCCTCGTTTCCTGTAACATACTTTTTAATGTTATTTTGTTCTAGAAACTGCTCAAACTTTTTGTTAAAAAATTCTGCTCCGTGATCAGTCCAGATTTTATTTGGTTTTCTTTCTGTACTTGTTATTATTTGTTTTAACGCATCAGTTATCGACGTTCCTGTCTTATCCGAAACAGGTACACTAAAAGCATATTTGCTAAAAACATCTACAACGTTAAACAAATATTTCTTATTATCATTAAACTGAGCAAGATTTGACGCATCTACTAAGTCTATCGCCCAGATATCATCAACGGCATTTGCGACAATTTTACGTCGCGTAAACTTTTTTTTTTAGGTTTGTGTAGTTCGGCTGCGAGATCGTCATACAATTCCTTTCCGAGTCCTAATTTATATTTTGCTCCAATAAAACCCTGTACCAGCCTTCTATCAAAACGTTCTCGTAGATTTGTCGGTTCCATATCACGAAGTTCGTCTAACATTACTTTATCACAATCCGATTTTGAGTTTTCATGATCACGATAACAAATATCATGACGCATTGCTATTGCATCAACTTGATTGTAAGGTTCTTGTCCTGGCAGTGGATTATCGTTCTCGTCAAGTTGTTTATCAAGAGGATTATAAGGTCCAGTGTATTTATGACCTGGCAATGTCCAACCTCCTTTTGGTTTCGGCAGTTTGCCAATAAATTTATGTATATCTATACCTGTACCTATTATTTCTCTGTTGTTACAACGTTGACAATATGTGACAATTTTATTTTGCTCGAGGCATAAATCTCTGTCAGAATCGCACTTGCATATCATTCTATATTTTTAGTCATCTACTAAAATAATCTTGTCAGGAGGGCAACCAGCTCCAGACGTTTTCTTTAAAAACATACTTTTTCTTTTCCACAGATTGCACAAATACTTTTTAGCATCATTCTATTATTTTTTGTTTTTTCCATCGTCTCATCCTTATTTTCTGTTTTAGTTTTACATTTGAGACAATATGTTGACATTATATATTTGTAAGTTTAGATAAAATTTATTCCAAGCTTTAGATAGCTTTACAAAAATTAATTGCAATCTCATCATTAGCGTGAGAAGGTTGCTTATCAAACTGCAAAATAAACTTTAAAAAATTAGGATCTTTTGACATCTGTTTAATGAACATTATACAATAATATCCGCAAGCAGAAGTTCCAACAGGTTGAAGTTCATTAGACGAATAATATATTTTTTTGTATTTTTTGTTTATGTATTTTTTTATTACATCGCTCGGAGGAAGTCCAAACGAGTCAAAGTAATTGTTATTATAAACTGCTACCCAATGTGTGCCGGATCCGTCATTGAAATCTTGTATATTTATCACACACGAACCACCTGATGCAACACCTTCGGTGTCGAGTTCATCTTTGGAATAAACTCCGTGAAATCTAGGAACTGATTTTAGTTTATCAAGTATATTAAAGTTACTTAGCGGGGTGGCCGTGTTCCCGGCAATGTTAGTCCTCGTCCGATTCCTAGAAGATTTGGCAGTAGACTTCCCGCTAGTCCCGCCAAAAGTGGAGCGAAAGGAATAATTCTTCCTTGTTTTGTTTGATTGCGTTTTTTCGTTTTCTTTTTTTTCGTTGTGGTTTTTCGTCGATGCGTTGCATTGGGCATTATATTTATCGGTCACATAAAATTAAGCTTTAGACTATTTTCTTTATACCACTACCCTCAACTGCTTTTTTCGTTGCGCCAGATACTGCGCCAGACGCTGCTGCTAATCCTAATGTACCTAACACCGGTAACATTTTTGGTATTATAGTGCTAGCTAGTACTGATAATGCTGGACCAAAGAAACCACCTTCCACCACAATGCGGTGGGACATCGCTGTTATTTGTGCGGCACTTAAATTTAAAACAAAAGGTTTTTTGCGATCGTATTTATTTGCTTGATTTTTGGTTAACATTAATTTTGTTAAAATACCCGTTTGAGAGCCGGGATTAATCTTTAATGATACCTGTCTCTGCTTTGCAACAGCAGCTGCTAATTTTTTAACTTGACCATCAGTCAAATATATTTCTTTTACAATATATTTTGTCATCTTATATAACGATTGCAGATTAAACTTGGACTGTCATTTTACCTCCAACGGAGTCTATCGTAACAAATCTGTCGCTTATCACTAATGCATATACGTATAACGGCACTGGAACTGCTGGAAGTTCGAGTGTCCAAGTAATTTCAATATCAGCTGTTGAATCAACTAATCTCTCGCCATGTTTGCTAACATCAAAATAAAGTATTGGATAAAGTGTACGAAATTCCTCTACTGATATTTGAGATCCATCTTCAACATCTTGATATTTTTGTACTGCGTCGAGTAAATACATGTACGGTCGAGTAACATTTTTATTAGCGTCATCTGTAAAATTGCATTCTATCGCTCGTTCTGGATACTGCTTCGAATTTAGTCTAGCATATATTCGTCTAATATTAGCGTTATCAAATATCGCATTATTTTGTTCTTGGCTATCACGTTGCGCTTGCCGTTGAAATACGACAAACAATTGTCTCGGCAGTTGTTCGCTTGATGTTGTTGTAACTCGCCATGTGTAGTCGGTAGTATTTGGAACTGCTGTTTGATATATTTTATGCTGCTGAAAATAAATTTTGTTTGTATGTTTCTCAAGCATACTATTTAGTTCTGCCGCTTTTGTGATCGACGGAGTTATACGCGGCATCCACAGCGCAAGTTTGTTTATGATAAACTGTACATCAGCTCCACCTGACCTAAACAGACAGTCGTTTTGTTCTGCCCGATCTAAAATAAGTGTATGTTTAACTCCACGAAATACTTTATCATAATCGCGACAAAAGCCAAAAATCATACTTAATGGCAGCATCATTGTAATTTGACGTGATCCTGCTGTAAGTGCTCTTCGCCTAGCAAAACCTTCATTATAACGCGGATTTTTTACGTCAATTGTGTTGTTGATTAAATCTAACATTACGACAGCGGTCGCACCTGCAGCTGGTGGAGTTACTCCAATATTATTACAAGCTGCAGTAAGTGAGACTCTTACAACATCTATATTAGCGTCTGCAGCTGGTGCGGCTATACCTAGTGCGGCTGCATTAACAATAAGAAAAGCTCTTACAATTACAAGATCTGCAGCGGCATCAGCTCCGTGCAATAAAACACCTTTCGACAAAAGTTCGGTTGATTCTGCTACACCACGTCCAGTATCTTTAAACCACATCATGTTCGTTGCAGTTGATCTGGAGTAATCATCGGAAAACGAAATAATATTTAAGATTGTACTTGCAACTTGTAAGTGACTTGAAATATCTTCTACAGTTTGATTAGCTAGTTGATATCTAGCACTTTTGAATAAACACCAGCCGTTATTTATAAGAGCTACTTCTGTTCCAGCTGCAATTGCAACAGGTGGATTGGCCACTGTCATAATCTGACCGCGAACTTCTAACATTGCCTTATGAGGCAGTAGAAATACATCTTCGTCTCGAGTATTAAATGTTCTAAAACCAGTTTTATTTGGTTCATTAGAATTTTCATCGAGATACTCAACATACTCAAATTCTGTTACAGTGTCATCGGTGTCATAAGTTCCTGCTAAATCGAGATAATTTTTAACAGACATTTTTTATTTATTAGATTATATAAAATTTTATTGTGGCGCTGTTACTTTAGATATTAATTTTTGAATGATCTGCTCGCCTTTTGGTGATAAAAGTTTTTTCGTTGTTGTTATCATAGCTCGTTTAGTTTCTTTCGTTGGAGCGGTTTCTGATATAACTTGCTTTATATCAGATGCAGACGGTGGATCTCCTTTTATTTTATCAGCTATTTTTTGTCCAACCGCAGTTCCAGCGGCAGATGCGGCTCCAGTTGCAAAAGCTTTACCTGCGTCTAGTGCAATTGGTGCAACTTTACGCGCGATTCCCGGAACATTTTCAATAACTTTAGTAAATATACTTCCAAAAAATCCTCCTACTAGTTTTCTTCGATAAATTTTTTATCTCTGTTTCATTATATCTGATGCTGTATATTTTTTATTGTCAAATCACGCCTACGCAACGCGTAGGTGTAAATAATATGTAACGATTTCGTTGTTCACATCTATTTGTCTCCCCGACTGGTCTGTTAATTGCATTGTGATGCTTGTGATTTGATTCTCAACTATAAGCGGATAATAGATAATATGACGTGGATTAATTTGCATGAGAGATCCTGGAGGAACTTCTGGTGAGAAACTGTGAATTGTTTGTCCCTTACTTCCTTTTGATGTGTGAGATCCAGATGCAATAGAACAATTGACAAGTATTGTGTTTACTTCTGTTATATTTACTGGCAGTTCACCGTCATATGTAATAGCCTGATCAAAAACACTATAAACTTTACCAGTGAATCCTATCAGTTGTGAAATACTTTTTTCTCTTGGTTCAAAACCGATAGTCATATTTCTCAGTGTTATCCTAGCTCGTAACGTGTTATAATTCGCTGCCAACTCGAAATTATTAGCCACACCACCAGCTTTTGTTATTATTTCTTTTATAACCCTGTTTAGATCAGAAATGTTATAAGCTCCTTGTGGAATTTTTAATCTTCTTGTTATAGATATTGGAGATGCTGTAACCGGAGTAAATGAAATTTCATCATTGACATCAGTTTTCACGTTAGCCATGGCATTCCAACAAGTGCAGGAAATTAATCCAATCTCATATTGTTTAGCAGGATCTAGTTGTATTGGCGGATTGTAATTTACTGAAAAGTTTGTGCTATTTTCTGTCGTTTGACTCGAGTCGAACAATAGTGTTGTTGACATTTTTTATATTAAATCATTTTATAAAATTAAATCACCTAGATTAAGTCGCGGTGTAAAGTTTCATACTCGTCAGATGTTAATAAATTTTCTGACCTTAGATGATCAAGTATATCAACAATTTCATTATCAATTTCAACACCAATATTACCAGCTTCTTTTGATGATATTAATAGCATCAATCTACCTATCACTTCAACATTTGATGTAAATATTTTTACACCAGTTCCAAACTTAATCATGCGAAGATTCTCATTTTCTTCAAACACGTCGTAAAATTTCTTATTTTTATGTTTTCCAGATCTAAATTCCTTCGCTATAGATTTAAAATTAATAGCAATAATGGCATCTCTATAAAGTTTAAAATTTCTTTCAAGATCTTCTGTATAAATTCCTTCTTTTTTAGCTTTATAAATTTCAACAATAGCATCTCTTCCTTTTCTATTAATATCTTCTAATTTTTCAATAATATCATCATATTCTTTTTGGGACAATTTATTGATATTATTAATATCTTCAACGTCGTATTCTCTTATAAAATAATTATAATCGGATTGTGTTATTTCATCTTCTGCTGTTTTTTGTTTTTCATTAATTTTCTTACTTAATTCAGTTTTTCTTAAAGCTTCTTCTTCATATATTGATTCTTCTGATCCTTCATCCAATAATTTTGCTTCTGTAGATAAATTACTATTATAATGGCTAATATATCGTCTATCTTTTATTTTATTAATAGCTTTAATATAAAGACTAGCTATAATACCTTCTCGGTATAATTTAATGTTGTCATGGTAACTTTTATTTTCTAAAACTATTTCTCTGAGATTTCTTTCACCCTCTTCTTTAATTTTTGTTAATTCTTTAATTGTTTCGTCAGCTCTATAATCATCTTTCATAACAGCGTGTATTCTTACATTAAAAAAGTTATATCTCCTATCAAAATCTTTATATTCATAATCTCTTATTTTTCTATTGATATTTAATAAATCATATTCAAATCTTTTTTTTTTCTTTCTCTTTTCCCTCTTCAAACTTTTCTTTAATCGGTCTAACTATTACTGCTTCCGCTAATCTTTGTTCAAGTAAAAGTGGATTATTTAATAATAGTGTTAGTTCAGCTTGTCTAGCAGCAGGGTCAGCTATGTTTGCTACAATAGATTCAACCAATTTTCTTTTTTCCTCATCAGATCTAGCAATAATTCTTCTAGCAGCTGCTTCTTGTTGTTCCTTAACAAGCCCGACTAAACCTTTTTCTTGCAGTTTTTTAACTTCTTCGTCTGACAGTGTCCTAGTTTCAAGTTGTTTCCCAAGAAGTGCTTCAGTAACTGGTTTGAGAATCGTAGCTGTTGTTTCTGCAGCAGTTATTTGCCCACGTCGTGCTTGTTGTACTCTTTGCTTAAACGCTGCTTGAGATTGAGCAAGTTTTTTCAGATCTTCTATATGTTTTCTATATTTTGCTCGTTAGTCCATAATTATTATATATAAATTTTATAAAATTGAAACGCCTTACTGTAAGTAAATGTTTATACAACAGCGAAACATTTTAGTTGGATCATGTGTAAGTTTATCAAATAAGAAGAAGTTATATTTATCTTTTGTAGCTTTATGATAAAGTTCGATAAATTTATCTTTTGTTACGTCACCGCATTGTTCGTTCGCAATATTTCTGACGTCAACATTGTCCAATCCGGAAATAATATAAAACAACCGGTATTTCGCCGAATAAATCTGTCAACATTATAAAAACCTTGAGCTAAATAAATAGAATTACACTTTTTATTTCGCGATAGTGAAAAATATGATCTTATTTTATTCATCTCCGTATTATTTAGCGGAATATCGTCAAAAACTACTATCTTATGTTCAGATGCATCAAGTTGATTAACTGGAATAAGATCTTCTGGCTGTCTGATTATAAAAAAATCTTCACCAGCCTCAAGATCATCACGAAGTTTGTCATTATATTCGCTTAGTAGCTCGTACTTATCTTGCTGTGGATTAATTGTATAAATATAAACTCGATCGTAGTTAAAATTATCGCCGAGAAGTAAGTTCATAAGCAGATTTGTTTTTCCAGATCCAGTTCGCCCAACAATAAGATAATGACAATCTGGAAGTTCATTGTTATGTTTATGTTTCACCAGCCGCTCGGTATCAAAGTTTAATATCGACGCCATCGTTGTTATATAATTTTATGTAAGACAATAAATAATGAGTTACTATACAAAATTTGGAACATTAACAGGAGATTTATTGACTGAAGGTTATCAAGGTGACTTATCTAAGTACGCAACTCTTGATCAGCTAAGAAATGAAATTGATAATTTATTAAATCTCACAAGTGTGGATCAAAATGAAGTTGTTATTTTCCAGGATAAACAAGGACGATTAAAGACGAGTAATGTACAACTGTCAAATGTACTTGTACGAATTCCCACCGCGGTTGTTAATAATATTGTTGCTTTTACAAATCAAGGTATGATACAAGATTCCGGTACGTCAGTCAGCGATTATGTCAAAAAAGCTGGTGATTCATTCACAGGTCACATTATTATGAACCAAAATAAAATTATAGACCTTGGAAACCCAGCCTCAGATACAGACGCCGCAACAAAAAAATATGTCGATGATCAAGAATCTAAGTACGTATTGGCCAACGGTGGCATAATGCGTGCATTTCTCAACATGAATAACAACGGCATTAATAATCTTAGAACACCGGAATATGATTTTGATGCTGCAACAAAAAAGTATGTTGATGATAAGGAAATTCCTATTTCAACTTCGTTAAAAACAATCGGTGATGAAATGACTACACTTAGTGCTACTTTTTCTAGACACGTAGAAACGTTCTTAAATTTTCGTAGAAACATAAACAAACCCTTTAAAGAATTTTTTGGGGAACAACCAACCGTTGAAGTAAAACTAGCCGACATTAACACGAAACTCAACGACATTGTCAGTGGAATACCTAATATTGTTCAAAAAACTAATCTGATTAAAATTCCACACAGACAAATTAAAAATATCGTGTACACAGTAGCATCAGGATTAGCAACATGGTCACAGCAAAATAACACTATCAAACATACCGCAGAAGTTACTGGTGTGTATAGACTGTCTATCTTTAGCTCTGCAAAGTTTAAAATTTATACTACAACATTTCCATGGCGTCATTCAACCGATGCTTTCTCTGGAGTTGTATCTATAGTGTTAAATAAAGGATGCTGAAGAAATATTTTTACTGGAAGCAGATGATCAAACAATAACCGCAACGTCTTACTGGTGGTGTTTGGAATTTGTAGCTGAAACACCATAATTAATTACTTAATCAAACCAAGAACCAGCATTGTTGTAAATTAATATTATATAATGAAAAAATATATATTTGATTTCAATCACATTTCAAAAGAAATTCCAAAACAAGATGTGGACGCTCTAATGCAATATTACAAATTTTATCATAAAAAACATTGGTGCGTGAAAAAATGTTATAAATATTATAACAAAATACTTCGAGTAATATCATATTTACCGCTGTTATTGACCGGATCTGGTATAATTTCAAGTGGTGCATCATTAAACCCGTTTTTGTTAATAATATCGGGCATTGGTGTTTCTCTTACAACAGCGTGTAAAAAGATTGAACCTCGACTCGCAACTAAAAAAAATAGTTGCCAAACGGCTAGTATCACCTATAAAAAATTACTTGATCAGATACGATCTTATTTGCGTGGTATAAAATATGATATGGACGATTTAATACGCGAGTTCCGTATTATTGACAGTATGTTAACGGATATTCTACCAATGAGGGTCAGCAAGTATGAAAAAGATTATCAAAACAAGTATGAAATATTATCTAAACTTAAAGAATAATATCACTTACCTGATTCGCCCGGTATAATACATCCTCTCCCTTGAAAGTGCAGCACGCAATGATTATGAGAGAATTTGACCGCTTTATATATACTTGTTCTGAAAATTAATTATCTAAAAAATCTCATCACCGTTTTGAGACACTTTAACGTATTAATTTTCCGTGTGGGCGATTCTGGAATATTCTAATCACGTGATTGAGTTAAACACATCTCCGTATGACAAAGGCAGTTACCTAGCTCGGTTGTCATAGAGATATTGATTTTTTTATACTGCGCAACGGCTAGGCGTATTGATTAGACAACATCTGTTACAAAGTCTAGGTATGCATGTTATATATTAGTGTAAAGTTATAGAATTATATCTGAGCTCAAAACCTGGTTTCAGTTTTGTATAAATCGTTTGGGGTGGGAGTTTTAGGGTCTCTCATAGAGGTAAATTATATTTGTTAGGAGGTTGGAAGGGTATAAAAAAAAGGTCTTTGAGCTCAAAACCTGGTATTATATTACTACTTGTATGTGAGGTTACGATATACAAAGGAAATAACTTTTTAATTTTTCTATCGTTTACCTGATAGAGTTATTTCCTCCGTGATTTTTCACGGATGATATCACCAATTTTCTGTAGCCTAGCAAATTTATCTGAAACGTTAGTGTTGTAAATTTAGAATTGGGGGAACATAACTTACCGTTTTCACACTACGCTGATAGAATCAAGGACCAAAAATTTATTGATACCTATACGATATCTAGACCTAGGATCATGTAAATTTATTGTTGTAAAACCAAACGGGTGCAGCTTGTGCTTTTGAAAAGAAATTTTAAAATTTGATCATGTCCATATCCCCTGAACACCAAGTTTGATGAATTTTTCTCAGCGTATGTGTATCGACTCTATTAAACACAACTAAATTATTACAGTTTTCTCTGATTACTTTAGGTATTTGTGTATATCTTTGAGTAACATAAATCACGTCTGTGTTTTTATGTCCCGTGACTAAGTCACGGCTCTGGAAAATACCCGCCGTGATTATATCACGGTGGATTTGATTGTTTGTCCAGCATCACATCATCGTATACGACAAGATTGTTAATAAATCAGTCAAGGTCGTCTATGGATGGGGCTTCATCAATATCGGTAATAAAATCAATAACGGTGACTCCGTCACCGTCGCCGTTTTCATCCCCTTGACTCGTCAAGGACTTTGCATTTTCATTAAAATCTTTAAGTACTTTATAACATCTTTGATCACCTTGATTTCATCAAGGCGGATGGAGCTACCAAATATAATTTATCTCCCGTGACTAATGACGCTTGATAGAACGGTTAATTAGCTAATCCGAGACCTCTATCATATTTGCAGAATCGCGCTATTTTCATAATAAATATATAATTATAGCGCGATTCTGCAATAATCAAAAACACTAGGTAGAACAGTCTACGTTCCGTAACAACGTTACGGCTGAGGGTTATCCAGCATCATGTCCACACATGCTGAACCAATTATTGATGCTCCAGACAAGAAATTTTAGTATCTTGGTATGATCATCAACTGCAGTTACATCATTACCACCCCGTAGCGTTGTTACGGGAAAATCATTGTAGTATTCGATCCAGCACTGATCATCAGCGAAGTCCGATTTAACCCATACAGGATAATTAAGTGTGTAATCCGATTTTGCAGCGTTGGTTTTATTATCGGATATCACAGATGCTCCGAATCCTCTGTATATCAGCTTGATTTTTTCAATGATATTTCCTGTTGTTAATTTCTTTGTTCGGGTTTGAGTTTCAGGAAATATGCTGGACCAATTTGTCAGTAGTTCGTTATATGTTCCTAACTGATCTCGGTCCGCGATCATGTTCTCAAAGTACATTCTTAAATCCGGTCCTGATACTGTAACAGACGTCACCGATAAATCTTCAGGAACAATATCAGGTAAATTCAGCATTGTCAGAAAATTCCTTATCGCGGTTAGTTTCTCTCGAGGACTTATTTTATCTGATCGGAATATTGTAGCATCAATCGCATTACCGTTATTGAATTTATCGTCAATTACTCGTTGAGCTCGTTTCAGTCGTGATGAATTATTATACAACTGTTCAACTTGTTCCGCTGCTAGATGTCCAACATCACACTGGAACATACGATTCAGGAATGATTTCTTTGCCCCATATGGCGCTAATTGTTCTTCGGGATTATATTTGTAGTATTTATCAGTGTCATGGATTTCAGATTGTTTTATTCGATCACCGACACTGATCCTGAAAAGTTCATCAACAACAGTGTTACTAACTATTTGTTTGACGTCTGGTTTTGGGGTGTTATTTTTTCGCTTCCATGTCTCATAATCATCCAGCAGAGTTTCAATAACTTCATAGCCGGTATTCTTCATCATCGTTATCAATCTCGGAGTAAACTACATCTCGGAATTATTCTCATCGATGATATGCAAATCCATATGCGGTTTCTAATTCACCAGCGTTTTGACATCTTGATAGTTTTGTTATGTCGTCCAGTAATCGTTCGCGATCAATAATAACTTTTTCTATTTCTTCACGAGTACCAGGTAATTTACAATCGCGCTGTTTTCTCGTTGAAATCAGCTTTTACATTAGCCATAGAATGCCATGCCGTACAGGAAATTAGTCCAATTCCATACTGTTTTTCAGTATCAAGTTGTATTGGTGGAATATAATGTACTGAAAAATTTGCGCTGTCGCTAGCAGCCGTACTAGAGTCGAATAATAATGTTGCTGACATTTCTATTGATTATATTTTTTTTTTTATAAAATTAAGTCGCGGTGTAACATTTCGTATTCGTTAGATGTTAATAAATTTTCTGATCTCAAATGATCAAGTAGATCAATTATCTCATTATCAATTTCAGCACCAACATTTCCAGCCTCTTTTGACGATATTAATAGCATTAATCTGCCTATTATTTCGGCTACTGATGTATACATTTTCACTCCGGTTCCAGTTTTTGTTAACCTTTTAGTAAGTTCATCTTGACTATCAACCAACCGACTTAATTCAGTTTGTCTGCTAATAGGATCTTTTATATCCTTTGGGACAACCATATCACCTTCCATACGTGTATTATCTAGATTTTTGCCTCAGTACTCAAACCACTAGTAGGATAACTATAGTATCTGTTATTTTTTATATTGCGAATAGCTTTGATATAAAGGTCGACGATAATCCAATGTCGGTATTGTCTAATACTGCCTTTGTAGGTTTCTTTTTTTCTGGTACTACATCGTCGAGATGATTCTTACTTTCTTCTTTTATTACTTCTAACTTATTAATATTTACTTCGGCTTTGTACTCGGCTTTGCTAATATCTCGTACTCTTACACGTTTAAAATTGAATTTTCGTTAAACGAATCATACTCAGAATTTTGTATTTTACCATTTTATATTTTCTGCAGCATCTTCAAATCTTTGTGCTTCTTGAACATCTAATCCATGGCCTTTCTAAACGCTTCTCTTTAATTTCTTCTTTGCACATCTCATCCAACAATCTCTCACCGTTACTTTCTATATCTTCCAACTTTCTTTCAATCGGATCAACTAGTATTACTTCTGCAAATCTTCATTCAAATTCAAGTGGATTATTCATCAGAAGATTTAGTTCAGCTCGTCTAGCATCAGGATCAGCAATATGTTTTACAAGGTCTCTAGCCAATCTTACTCTTTCTTCACCAGATCTTCTAATAATGTTTGCAGCAGCAGTTTCTTGTTGTTCTTTAACTAATCCGACTAAACCTTTTCCTGGATTTGTTTTTTTTTTTTTTAAGTTATTCTGGAGATATTGTTGACACTTCAGGTTGTTTTTCAAGTAGAGCTTCAGTAAATGGTTTAACAGCTGCAGCTGTGGCTTCTGCGGAAACTATCTGTCCACGATGGGCTTGCTGTACTTTTTGTTTAAATTCTGCCTGAGACTGAGCAAGTTTTTTAAATTTTCTATATGTTTTCTTTACTTTCCTCGTTTATGCATATCATATCAAAGATGTTTGATAAAACTTACTGCAGGTAACTGTCAATACAGCAGCGAAACATTTTTTTTTTTTTTTCAGATCGCGTGTAAGTTTATCAAATAAAAAGAAAGTCTGTTTTTCTTTAGTTGCCTGATGATAAAGTTCGATAAATTTATCTTTGGTTACGTCACCGCACTGTTCTTTTTGCAATATTTCTAACGTCAACGCTGTCCAAGCATAGATATAATATAAAACAACCAGTATTTCGCCGAATAAATCTGTCAACATTATACAAATTTTGGGCTAAATAAACAGAATTACATTTCTTATTGCGCGACAGTAAAAAATATGATCTTATTTTATTCATTTCTTCATTGTTTAGCGGAATATCATCAAAGTCAACTATCTTATGCTCATCCGAATCAAGTTGATTAACTGGAATAAGGTGTTCTGGTTGTTTGATAATAAACAAATCTTCATCACCCTCAAGATCATCACGAAGTTTGTTATAATATTCGCTGAGTAGCTCGTACTTATCTTGTTGTGGGTTAAGGGTGTAAATATAAACTCTATCATAATTCAAATTATTGCCCAAAAATAAATTCATCAGCAAGTTTGTTTTCACCGACCCAGTTCTTCCAACAATAAGATAATGACAATCTCGAAGTTCGTTGTTGTGTTTGTGTTGCACCAGCCGCTCTGTATCAAAATTTAATATCCACATATTATAAAATAAGTTGACATAAAATTGTCAGACAATAAGTAAATTATACAAAATTTGGAACAACATTAGAAGACTCGTCGGCTGTATCTACAATAAAAAACGGTAATATTGATTTATCTGGTTACCTAAAAAAATGGCGACACAATGACAGGAAACCTGTCTATGTCAAATCAACGAGTACTTGGTTTAGAAACGGCGTATCCGCCAATAAATGTCGCTAATACACAAGCTGTTAGTTATGCACAACTTAAATCCGTCGATGATTTTAAGCGGTGACTTATATATATCAGGAAAAAAAAATATGGAGACCGGATATCCACCAGCAAACTTAAATCAAACCCAAGCGGGAAGTTATTTGCAGTTGAAATATGTGGATAATAACAAACTTTACAAAACCGGTGGAACAGTTACAGGTATTATTAACATGTCGAGTAAAAAAATTATTGGGTTGGAAACTGTGTATCCGCCATCAAATTTAACACAAGCGGTAAGTTATGCGCAACTAAAATCTGTTGACGATAATAAACTTAACAAAGCCGGCGACACAATGACAGGTAACCTGTCCATGTCAAACTCAAAAATAACTGTATTACCAACAACCTCACCACTAGCTAATGATACTGATGCTATTAGTTATGCTCAGTTAAAAGGAGCACTGAACCCGTATTTGAGGCAGTCCGGTGGGGCAATGACAGGCAATATAAACACGAGAAATAATAAAATAACTGCGACATATGCTCCAGTGAATCATACTGATCTGACAAATAAAGCCGTGTATCTAGTGGTTGAAAACGAACCAAAAACAATGTTGGGGATATTCCAACACTTTTTCTAAAGCAACTGACAATCGAGTTGGGTTTGAGGTAAGTTCATCATCGTATTATCCTGAAGATTATCCTTATTACTCTTTCTCTGACAAGACTTTGATGTGATAATCAGATGCTGTTATACTGATGATTGTTTAGAGGGGCATAAACAAGTTGAAATCTTACTAAAGAAAACATTGCTCGAGCTTGATTTTGGAAATTTAGATTTGATAATAAAATCTATCTTAATAGAAGCACGAGCTTACGGTGAAAGAGAAGATATAAAAACAAAAAAACAAGTAAACGATAGTCAAGATAGTCTCAGCAGACTAACGGAATCTGGGATAATAGGAATAAAAAGAAACTGGAAGCATTATAATAGTTTTTTAAAACGACAAAATTTTTAAGTATCTTGGCATGTACTACTACCACAAAGAAACCATAATGCGGAGTTAATTATAAAAGCGAACTTGAAGCAATTATACCAATGATACGTAAAAAAAGACCTAGAATTTGATCAAATTATTGTTAACAGGTCTCTAAAAATAATCAAAAGTTTTGACGATGAGTGATCTTAGTGATAATGAGCGAGCAAAGTTTTTTTTTTATAAAGTCGATCAAACAAGGTTGGAAGCAGAGATAAAGTCTTATTACGACATAAGTGAAGCAGATACTATTCCATTTCCATCAATCCAGCGCTCTAGACAGTTGTCATTACGAAATTATTACAATGAAGTCGAGAAAATATTCACAAAATCATACAAAAAATTGTTTCATAAAGTAAATCCTGCAATGACACATGTCAATAACTTTCCCATAGTTGGACAAAACTCACTTCGAAAATTAAAGCTAGCAAATTTTATAGTCGCATATGCAATTATCAGACAACATCTTGTTCTCAAAAATTTCACGTTAGATCAAATAAGCTTGGTATTAGGGTATATCGATGAAGCAGAAAAAGATTACAGTAATTTGGTGAATGAAACAGATTTGCATGAACGTGAAGTAGGAGACATTTTTGATTCATATACTTGGTTAAAGAAAAATGAGGTACTTACAGATAAACGATATGATGATACTTCGTCAGATGTTTATGACAAGTACAATACTTTTATAGCTGATCGTAAAAATAATAAATTTCGTGAATTTCTTGATCCGAGTTTTCGTACTAGGACTTTGGTTTTTGTATAAAATATTGTATAATGAAAACACAGATCGTCGATTTCAATCATATTTCATAAGATATTCCAAAACAAGATGGTGACGAATTAATGCAATATTATAAATTTTATCGTTAAAACCTTTGATGTGTAAAACAATGTTATAAGTATTACAGGAGAATACTTCGAGTAATAACATATTTGCCATTGCTAATGACCAGCTCCGGTATAATTTCAAGTGGGGCATCATTAAATCCGTTTTGGTTAATAATATCTGGTGTTGGTGTCTCTCTTTCAAGAGCATGTAAAAAAATTGAACCCCGACTTGAGACTAAAAAATGCTTCTAAAATAGCAAGTATCACTTATAAAAAATTACTTGATCTAATACGATCTTATTTGCGAGGCGTAAAATATGATATGGTTGATTTAAAACGCGAGTTTCGTATTATTGATAGCATGTTAACGGATATCCAAGCAATGACAGTTAGCAGGTATGAAAACAGTTATGATAAAATGTGGCTATAATGAGGTATTAACTTTAGATATAATACGACAACCTTGTGCCAGAAATCTATTTGCCTTGGAATGTAAAAATACTAGCCATCGCCTCTCTATACTAAGTTAAAGAAAATGTTTCACTTACCTGCTTACTCCAGCGAATATATCCACAGCAATGACTAAGAACAACAATCTGGCTGCCTTTTAAAACGTTATAACACCCCCTCGAAATTTTCTGTTATGTTCTCTGAAATTTCCATTACTTAATCTTTGGGATTTCCATTACGTAATCGCTGGGATTTACATTATGTAATTTTCTAAAACGGTTGGGGATTTACATAACATGGCGCTTAATATATATATATATATATATATATATATATATATATATATATATATATATATATATATATATATATATATATATATATAAATTACTTGATCAGATACGATCTTATTTGCGAGGTGTAAAATATGATATGCACAATTTAATGCGCGAGTTTCCTAGTATTGACAGTATGTTAACAGAGCTCCTACCAATGAGAGTCAGCAGGTATGAAACAGATTATAATAAAATATATTAATAAACCGCTTGAATCCGGTTTATTTAATACCTAAACTCTTCGATAAAATCATAAATTTCATTTCACCTAAAGAAACTTGAAATTCTAGATTGTTATTAATAATATCTACAACATCTCTCATAAGTTGCATGTCCGCCGGTCGATTAATTCCAATTTCTCTGTAGTAAACTAAATCTAAATATCTTTTAACAATTTCGCTCGGCAAATAAAATATGCGAAGGGAATTGTTAATGTAATATGGATTTTCATAGCAAACTGGATCCATTGTAACAACATAGAAAATATTGTCAAGATACTCCATAAACTCGTCGATGTCATCGTTGGTAATTTCATCAGGTTTAATAAAATCTGTTAGCATATCAATTACTTCATCAAACCTGTTTAGTTCCAGTATACTTATAGTAGTTTATATGTCTAATTAAAAAATTTTCAGCAGTAGATACAAATAAGTTATTTCTGTCTAAATACCGCAATAGTAGATGTTTAATTTTGTATAGCTTTAGTAATATCATTATCAAAAAGTGCGTCAACTATATTGTCAATAAATGTCATTGGATCATCTGCCCAACCTCTTATTCGTTCGTCATTTTCAGTTACGAATAACCATACAGATCCATATTTTGGTGATAAATGGTAACAAACATTTTTGATACAATTGCTTATTAGTTTAGTTGCTATGCCAGTATAGCTTGAGGCTGATATTAATGAATTAAATCTCTTGCAAAATGTGTTTGTTAGATCAAATCCAACATGTCGTACTGATATTTATTAATAAGACATTTTATATAACATTTCATTGTTTAAATAGAAATAAATCTAGCGGTCCGGGAACCACTCTCCACCTCTCCATAATTTGGGGAGGGGGATGGGGATGGGGTTGGGGTTTCTGGTCCAGGATCCTCCTTTGGTTGAAACTCTCAACTATTCATACCACTAACATGCCATCTCTCTCTCTCTCTCTCTCTCTCTCTCTCTCTCTCTCTCTCTCTCTCTCTCTCTCTCCACTGGGTTCACATGTTCCACTCTGTCACACGGCTTCCCACAGATGTGTGCTCTTTCTAACATTGTACCTTGTAGTGGTGTAGTAGCACTTCGCCAAGTGGAGTACCGACTTTGGTACTAGAAGTTTTGTGGTCATCATTGGAACCCAAAATTTCCCTTTTAATTAGTTATATCCTAGTGGTCGAGATCTCGTGATAGCAATGGTGACATTGTCCCAGAAAATGACCCGATTGTGATTAAATCTGCCGTTTTAAAATAACGTATCATGTAACCAGGAATTATTGAGCTTCAGGACAATGCATGATGTACCTAGAATACTCGAAGCCTCGTTCATGTGAACTGCGCTACGTCATAGAAGGTGTGTGTCCGGAATATTTAAGTGTGAAGAATTATGTACATATATATAAAGTGAAGAGTAGCATAAACATGTACAAGAGATACAAATGCCGAAAATGAACTGGCATATTTTATTAATTTACTTGACTCCTGTGTTCTTTCCAAACGCTCTGTTTTATTTATTTATTATTAAATCCATTTTACTACATTTGCAAACCAAATTTTATAACACCTCACAATATGTTCTGTTGACAATACTCTTGTGCACAAATTTAATATCATGGCATTTTCACATACAACAATAAAAATAGGAAAAAAATATCTGCAGTTAATCTTGATTTACTTCTTTCTTGCAGTCATTGCTTCTATCATTCAAAACAAGCGTAAGCAGGCACGTGCCGTGATTAACCACCCTATTTTGAACCTAGGATACTTTTCTCTACGTATGTTATTAATAGAATAAATGATAGAAGTAGGAAGTTTAAGATACTAACCGAACTAGAATTCCACGTTGGCAGTGGTTAACACAGATCGGCTAGATGGGGGTTGACTATCAACAAGAAAGTTTTCCAAAATATGGATTGTAATTGATTGTGGACTTTTGAGAAGCGAAATAAAATTACACTCTCTTTAGATCGAAAGATGCGATCTATTAGAAAGTGAAATACGGACTTAAAGTTTGTAATCTATATGATATATTAATATTGACAACACCCCTTAGTCCCCTGATAAATATTCAGCTACATGATGACGCATGTTGTACCCAGTTTGCTGCAGATATCTTCCTCGTTCTGGTTACCCACGCTATTGAGGGTCAGGTCAGGGCACATTTAAATACGATAGACGTGCCAATATGTGTCCTGAAGTTTGTTTTGAAGAATGACTAAGAAACAAAGTGACAAACGGGTGGGGGATAGACGATGAGAGGGCAGAAAGGATAAAAATGCAAAAGAAATAACTCAGTGGTGAATGTTTTTAATCGGCCTGTCCTGTATTAGTATATATATTTATGTATGCCATTTTTAACTGTATTTGCAAGTAAATTTTAAAAACACGTAAAACGTTATATTGACAACACACATGGGGGAGGAACATTTTAGTTCCATGAGTTGTGTACATGCGACATTAAAAATGGAAAGGGCGTACTGTTATTTAAAAGCTATTTTGTTTCTTTAGTAGTAATTTTAGATTTTCATTCAAGTAAAGCCCCAAACGTAACCAAGATGTTGGAACCAAGACCAAAACTATGATCAACCATTGTCATTGTAATTATCTCTCAATATATCTATCTTGTAGGATTCATCGTTTCAGATTCAGATCTTGAAAATATATATTGATCTAAAATTCGATTTGTTTTTTGTTCACATGTATTAGTTTATAATATCTGTAAAACAGCGAAATGCAAGTGAATGAAGGTAAATATTTTGTCTTTATTTACATCGTTATTTCCTACTGCTTTGCTCTTCCGAAACAGTCGCGTACAGGTGTGTACCATGATGACCTACCCTATCTATGTTGAGCTTTGTATACATGTTTCTAAGTATTCTGTTAATATATGAATGATAAACTAGGAAGTTTTATTCATTGACCGAACTCAAGTGTCAGGTTGACAGTGGTTTACAGAGATAGGCGAGATAGGGGTTGACCACCAATTAAAGCTCATCTGAAATGTTATGAATTATAATTAATTGTGGAGTTTTGGAAAAAGACATATGTTACAAATATTATATATTACAAGATACAATCAATTAAAATATGAAATAATGAAGTAAAATGTCATTTGTTAATGTATAGGATATAGTACTATTGACAACACCCCTTAATCCCCGGGGAATGTTGAACTACAAGATGGTGTATTTTGTACCCGGTTAACTGCAGAGTTCTTCCTCGTTCTAGTTACACACACTACTAATGGTCAGGTCAGGTCATCTTTAAATACGACAGACGTAATAAAATGTGTTCGGAATGTCGGTTTGAAGAATAAATAACGAAAAACTAGAAGGATTGAAAATTGTGGAAGGAGATGGACTATTAATGGTCAAAATTAGAGAAAAACATGTATAGAAAATGTACTAGCATCTCAGATGAATTTATTAGACCCATGCATTCTGGAGACCTGTTCTGTTTCATTCATTCATGTATTCGTTAATTTATTTTAATTCCATTTTACTAAAATTTGCAAACCAAATCTTAGATCAGTTCACACTTTGTTACGATAACAGTACATATCAGTGTAAACACATTTAAATACCACGACTTGTTTATATACGATATTAAAACTCTGACTGGTTTGTTCAGTACTACTTTTTCTTTTCAGTCAAGTCAAGTCCATAGTGCATAGTCAGTGTTGGAGTTGAGATATGTGGGTATTGGATATAAATAGTTATGCAAGCCCAATGCCAGATATATGAATAACTATTGTATGTATGTATGTATGTATGTATGTATGTATGAGTCTTGTATGTATGCACTGTTTGGTTGAGTTAAATTTGGTGCTGTACGGCAGAACAACAGAAGTAGGTTCCTTAGTGCTGAGACAATCGGAGTAAAGCGCCTAGCCCAAGGACACACTATAGAAGCTGACCTAGTGTGGTCCAATCGTACGATTCGAACTTGAACAAATTCGTCAGAAAGGTCCGGCACTCAAACCACTCACAGGGTCTCGTATCGTGGTTTACAATTTAACTGTCAGTCAGTATTTTTTTGTACTATATTTATTACTGATAGTTAAATTGTAAGCAATGATTCGAGCCCCTCTTAAATCACTGTGCCACCGCGGTTCCTTTATGTATGTATGTATGTATGTATGTATGTATGTGCGTGTGTGTGCGTAAGTGCGTGCGTTCGAGCATTCATGCATGTATGTATTTAATCATAACATTTGTTGCAACAACTTGTAATTCTGTACCGCTACGTAGTATGTTAAGTTAATTTCATATTGCAGCATGGTGTGGCTTACCGACAGCAGGTAAAATATATTAAATAGCTGAATCGTGTTTTCCAATTCTCATTATAAATTATTCTGATTAAATTTATTGGCTGACACATTTTGGATAACTGGGTCAAACCTTCCTTGCAAAGGGCAAGGGTAAATACAAGATTATCCTCGTCAGTTAAATATTGTATTTTGTTATCACAAGGAAGAAAAATACACCTGTGTCAAAAGGCTGAACTAAACGCGGCGATATGGTGTATCCCGAATATCGGGTCTTCTCAACCACAAAAAAATGATTCTATGTTATCATCTTTGAACTTGAAATTAAACCCATACATCACTTTTCCATACATACTAGTTTGGTATAGGAAGAATATCGGGAAACTTAGAAATATGAGTTTTGAGAATGATAGATTGTTGATTTTGACATCTATCCCATACTTCCCCCCTCCCCCCCAACTTACGTTATGATGATAAAAAGTCTTTATCGTTCTAAATCTGCATTATCAGGTTTAAACCAGCAAGAAAAGGGCGGTTAAAAGCGGAACAGGGATATGCATCAGAATTAAATGCCCCCCCCCCCACGTTATGTAACTTTTGTGTTGACCAACACAGTGTAATCACTGAGAAATAAAATTACTAATATTGGTCGATACGATAAACAGGCAAGTCATGTGAACCACGAGACAAAGATCAAGAGGGGTGTATACACATGCAATGTATAATTACGCACACTTTCTCATTCCTATGAGAATCAAGGTCCATTCATTCATTCATTCATTCATAGAAAATAAAAAACAATCCATATATGCTTCTAGTGACTACACATGTACTTGAACAATGTTAAATTAAGATCCACTGCAAAACGAATATCGTGAACAAACATAGTATGTGTAATTACCTATACACGTATTGTATAGGTACATCTACACATTGATTCAGGCTCTTGAGATTTTCTAAAGAGACCTTAAAGGAATGTTGAATCTTTAGGAAAAAAAAATTCAGGCACGAGAAGATAAAGAAAATGACGATGGTAATAATATGGTAACGACGATGTCTATCAATTTACCGCTGACTGGTTCTTCCAATTTTATATTGAAATCGTTGTATTGAAGACATAATTTTGCCTAATTCTTTGTATTCCACAGTCATATTGAAAAATAATTAGTGCAAAAGTATGACACAATGTCGTAAAAGGACTTGTTGATTTATATTAGCTTTAACTAAACATTTAATATTAGCTTGTAATTTACCTGGTGTACCTGACTTTGTCCAGTTTATATATTATAATTTTAGTAACAGACTTTCTAATAATAATAATAATAATAATAATAATAATAATGATGATGATGATGATGACTACTATTTTATTTTATAAATAATAAAAACTTTCTAGAAGGTTATTTTGCATTAGGTAATTTTTCGGAATGGTGACCTGAGGTCAAGTGGAGGATTATACAATCTTGTCACTGGAACGATTATTCATCAGTGCGGAATCAATATGTATTATTGTTGTATTCAATGTTCATTTGAGCTGGAATTTATTTCTTCCAATTATTTAATTCACTGAATATTTTCTCCGGAAGTAAAGAGTGCTCATAAAAAAATAATATTCTTTGACAGAAACATTCACTGGGATTTATAATGAATTCAAACCTGGAATTATATTACTGTGTTTCAATAAAAGACTGTTGGCACATCAGCATTATACAGGTCATCACGGGCACATGAACAAGTTAGCGCTGGACTAAATTTGGATTTCTACTAAAGTTTATTCAGAACTTAAATTTTTTAGCACATGTGTATGTAATTATTACATTCTTTGGGATTTAATTCGCAATACCGTAGTTCTTTTGTTTTTTTTTTTTTTTTTACACTTTGTGTTCTAAGGAAATAAATTATTTGTTGAATTTTACAAAGCTTGTTGCTTTTCACTCTTCTCAGTTACTTATTTAAGAGTTACGGATCATTGCCATCTCACCTTTGTCTGCGTGGGTTCGAGTCTCAGGTTCGGCCAGTGTGGGTATGTGAGAAAGCTGGCCAGTAGCTTCTCGTGGGTCGGTGGTTCTTTCCGGGGTTTTCCCGGGTTCTTCCTCCACCATTGATACTGGCCGCCATGTATAGCCCATCTTATGCTGAAAAATGGCGTTAAACCCCACACAACAACATCAACAACACCAACAACTTATATAAGAGCATCGACTCGTAAGAGTATTTCCATGCTGGAACTGCATACGCACGAATAAGAACTGTTAATAAGTTCGTAGTCTAAGGGAGATAACTCGAAAATGTATATCTATATAATCTTGCAGTAGTATAACAATAGGGAGTTCCAGTTCATTCAATATTGAAATTAACGACTCTTTATTTTTCGTTTGAGAAATACGCCAGCAAATAATTATATCTACCACTGATATAAGATAGTAGTTAGTCAGCTATTAAAGGCACAATGTGCAGTTTATCATAAATTTCACCATTCATCCAATCTAAAGTTTGGCAGTAAGGAAATTATTTATTGAAAGGCCATCTGACATAAACCGTTCTTTGAAATAATCAAGATGCTAGATTTAAACGACGTTCATTTACTCAGCTTAGAATTAAAAGGTGCCACTCATTAATTCAGTCATCGAAGACTCCCGTAGTTCCGTTCATTTCGGGAGTGATCCAAAGTTGTGATGCATTCGGCAAATTCCGTTAGTGACTAAACTAATAACAACATTCGCATATGGCGCACCCATGGATTCTAGTGGGAATAGAGACAGGCCCTTTCTGAGTAGATCTGAGACTAAAAAGTCGTGCATAAGATAGAAATAAAGCTGCTCTGAATATTGGTGATAAGCTGGGGTGAAGGGAGAAGTTGGGCTGAAAACAGCCTAACAGAACATGGTGTTGGATCTTATGCTTACAAAGGTGACGTCATCACATCTTGTGTTCCAGGTTTCGACTGAAATCGGTTGACCTACGGATGTCGCCGATCAGCTTCGGGTTAACTTGTACACATGTCAAAAATGTCAGGGTTTCTCATTTCGAGGGAGAAATTACATGGCTCATAAATGATGAAACGTCGATATTATCTGGTTTAATGGAACCCAAAGATGTTTAGGACTAATATATTTCAATATTCAATATTATTAAGATGATTTGGGAAGTATGACTTTTTGCAGGTAACTGCGGCATTGTGGCTCTAATCTCCATTAAAATTTAATGTAACGCTAAGCAATTCAATCATAATGCACAGTTATTCGATTAGCGACTGACCTTGAAATTAAAAGTGTTCACTTTAATAAAATACAAACTATGTATACTTTAGCACGGCATTGTTGGCATATTCATCAAATGCGCATGGTAAGTACACTTACTCAGTCAGGAGTAATAAAATTAAGCAATAATAATAATAATAATAATAATAATAATAATAATGATAATAATAATGATAACAACAACAACAACAACAACAAAGACAGTGTAAACTGAAGCTTAGCATTATTTGCTAAATCAAAAATTGCACCAGGAATTTTACTAATATGCTAGTTTACATCAACGAAAACACTGATTATACAACAATTTTACCAGGCAACTGGCAACAAAGATGATTACTTCTGACAAATCTAAGTATACAATTGGTCAAATATTTAAAAGATATTTCTAATTTAAATACTTCATATTTGAATACTGGCCTCATGCAAATAACGAAAAAAGGCAGAGTCTAACGCATAAGGATACCAAATGTTGCAACTATACAATTATTTCTCCTTTAGGACAGCTAGAGTGTTGATATTCAACAACATCAAAATTTGAGGGTTAAGAAAGAAACCCCGAAGCTTTGAGATTTGAGCAATGCACTTGAAAAATATGGCTATGCATTTTTGTGTTCATCTCAGTAGTCTTTTCTCAGTCTGATTTGTAGTTTTATTTGGCCTCTCTGGGGAGTTAAATGTATATTGCGCTCTCTATAATATTTACGTCAAGCAACATAAAGTGTTATATTTGTTGCTTACAGCGATTAGGATCATCCTCTAACCACTTCCAGTATTAACAGATACCATTATTGCATTACCTAACATTTTGCAACCGCGTTTGTAGAACGAAACTTCATCAGCTATCAAATGATAAATTTTTGAGTGTGCTACTGTATGACCTGCAATGTAGTCTCTTGATTCCGCTCTTGCTAATTGCTTAGTTAGAACAAGTTATCAGCAGTCCCAAAATCAACCAACTCGTACTTGATTGTTTTTTTTTTTCATTGAGTTTCTCTTGATTCCGAATTGGCTTATTCCTGAGGTAGTAGAACAAGTTATTAAGCTAAGAGAAGCTGCTGTATTGTGTTGGGTCTAGCCCGTAGCTTAATGCAACTGTGTCTAACCTTCTCGAAAGACTTGGACATCATCAATGCATTCTCCTAGACGCAATAGCTGTGAAGGTTTTAATGTTTCAAGTTTGAAATAATTCATTAAATCTTGAACATCGATAGCTGTCAAATCTTGAACATCGATATATATATATATATATATATATATATATATATATATATATATATATATATATATGCTTCGATGATTTCGTGCAATGTACATCACATCACGTCATTCCACATTTTAATTTTCAAAAATGTGATCAACGTATATATTCATTACGAAATGCAACAAAGAAGAATTTGCCCACTATTTTAGCGCTCACAAAGATGCAAGTTTAAATTGTCTATCCTAAACTAGAAATTTTGCTACACCACGGGATAGTTCTAATAATCGAGAGCGGACTAAAACGTGCAATTAGTAAATAAATACACACAAACTAATAATTATTAATAGGGATACATCGATGTCAAAATAAAATGAATTTGATTTCAAAATATCTAAATCAAAATCTGTCATTATATAGTCAGACATCAATAAAAGTAAATAATATTTTCAGACCACAAATGTCAGTACACACCTACAGATGGGCTCATAATAAACTAATTTGACAATAAAAAGGCAATCTAGAGTAGTATACAAAGACCAGGTTTCTAGCTCAGAGACCCCCATCCCCCTCCAAAACACTTATGCGCTGACATTTTCTTCACCAAACCCCTTCCTCCTCCATAACGCTTCTATATTGATAACTTTATCACCATCCTTTTTCTAGCTCAGAATAAGGTGAAAAAGAATATATTTGTCGGAGAAGGGTCGCATTTTCTTTTACTACTATAACAAACATTAGATAACAAATAAAATTTAATTTTTTCACTTACATTTCATTGCTATCCTGGTGAGAATTCACACGTTTCTGCCTGGAATATGTACAAGAGGTAACGATTATAATGGATCGATATGCAGCCTGCGGCGACAGATGTTCCAAACACGTTAACTGCGACAGC
>JAECUM010050271.1:0-11660 GCA_016617855.1 Megalonaias nervosa | reverse complement strand
AAATATCGTAGTATGCATACATTTACGGCCGACATTTACATATATTAAGAGACCGTTGCTATGTATGTATGTATGTATGTATGTATGTATGTATGTATGCATGCATGCATGCATGTGTATGTATGTAGGTAGGAATGTTTAACGGACGACACTCTACTCCCAATTCTAGCATATATACGCCACGAATCAAAATATAAAAGGTATAGCTTTGCAATCCTCTAAGCCCCCTCCCCACGCTAAGCCCCACCAACCCCCCACTCCACCCTTCAAAACAAAGGCAACAGAAAATAAACAGGTCTGTTTTAAACCCTTCCAGAACTTTCTGTCTTTCTCAGTTGGAACATTTGTGATGCAATCCATGACAAACAGGTCGCTCCCAGTAAAGCCGTTTCTACATCCATGAGCCCGTTGGGGAATATCTTATTATCGGTTTAAGCTTTGGTCTGAGCAGCAGGGAGGGTGAACAGACCACTTTTTGCAGAGCCTTTATTTTTGAAAAATAAGGGTTCCTACAAGGGCTAAAAAAAATTATATTTGAAACAAAACGACTACGAACATAAACAGTTCCATAAAAAATCGAACCAAAAAATATCACATACATAAATATCACATCACCCCCTGCTGTCGATTTGAAACCAATGATTTTTAATGACTTGAATAAATTCAAAAATAAACAGTAGCGATGATGCTCAGTCTACCATTCCACTGGGTCCCTTCTGTCGGTAAAGCCTTTTGCCAATAAGATCCTAAGAGTTCTTTGTTGAGGCCTTAAGCCCACAGGGCACTCTTTCATCGGTTAAGACCTGTCTTATGGTCCACAGGCACCTTACTGAGACTTTTTGGTCCGGCAGACATTCTTTCTGAATGTCCCTATGTGGGTGCCCTTCAGTGGTCACGAGTTCACATCACCCTGCTGTTTATTTTAGGGGCGTAAGCGCATATCGATTTCATGTAACCTCCCTAAATCAAACCCCGGGGTAAGTGTAAAACTGCACTCGCCACGTTGTTTGACGTTGGCGAGGTTACATGAAATCTCATGGGGCTTGCTTGCTTACGCCCCCAATTATTAAGTAGATAATAATTATTAAAGGAAACGGCATCCGAACGCCACCCCCGACATATGTCCAATACGGAGAATCGACCCATGGACCTCGAGTACGAGATCCAGACGTGCTACCACTGCACCATGTTCCACTTACAAATATACGTTTCAAAACTAAATATATAAGCTATCTTAGCCTTGATTCAGTGACCTTGACGTTGTCAACTATGATAAGTATATACTATCAGATTCTGAATAAAATCTGCAATTTTTCATATTTCTGCCGTTTTTGCCTTGGTTAAAGTATTATTTTTTCAAGCCTCTTGACGCAGTCAAATGCAGAACTGTGTTAGTAATATGCGTTGGATCGATATTATTCTGGTTCATTCCGCCTATGCTGAAGTCTGAACAAAAAAAATCGATAATGATTATATATCACCGGTGAAATATCTATAGCGTGGTTTGTCCTGATTTTATCCTTGACAACATATTTTTGTGCTTGATTCTTCAGACTTTAGTGTTTGATGGATACGGGATTGGGAAATCGAAGTCAAAGAAGAACATGACTGTATAGGTATGAAACTATTAATTATAATGAAAAAGAACTATGCACCGTTTTCAAGACTACGCTATCTCCTTGACAGTCAGGGGAAATAACTGCTTAATTATTCTATCGTTGTGACAGAGTTATTCAGCATCAAGGACCAAATATTCTATCAATACCTATACGATACCTCGATGTAGGATCATGCAAGTTTATCATGATAAATCCGTGTGGGGTAGCTTGTGCTTTTGAAAAGAAATTTTAAAATTTAATCATGTCCATATCCCCTGAACACCAAGTCCCTGATAAATCACGGTGAATATTTCGCAGCGTATGTGTAAACGCAACTAAAATATTACAGTTATCTCTGGCCTCGCTTGGTATTTGTGTATACCGGCCGTAACATAAATCACGTGTCCCCCTTGACTATGTCAAGGACTAAGTCACGGCTCTGGAAAATACCCGCCGTGTTTTTATCACGGTGGATTTGATTGTTTATCCCGGGGCCGTGATAGAGTAATTATGCAACCTCTATCAACGATGTGGAATCACCACATTCATTTATATTTATTATGAATATGTGGTGATTCCACAAACCCTGATTTATCAGGGATAGAAGAGTTATTTCAGTAATCTGAATATTCCTCGTCGAATATACTGAACCAGTTGTTGACACTCCATATGTGGAATTTTAACATACCACCGCTAACAATGGGCCGTGATAGAGTAATTATACGGCTTCTATCATCGTTGACGGATCTGTATAAATCATATATAATTATATAATGAATGTGGTGATTTCACAAAACCTGATTTATCAGGGACAGAACAGTTATATTAGCAATCTGAATGTTTCTCGTCAAACATATTAAACCAATTATTAATACTCGACACACAATAACAAATGGAGACAACTGCTTGATTACTCTATCAGCGATGATGGATTTATCTCGCTTTATCGTTGTGGAATCGCCACATATCATATAATAATAATAATGAATATGTGGTGATTCCACAGACCCTGATACAAGGTTCATCTGACTATTCTGAACGTTCCTCGTCAAACATACTAAACCAATTATTTGCACTCCATATGTGGAATTTTAGCATCGCAGTATGATCATCAATAACAGTGATATCATTACCACCATAAAATCCTTACAATAATTGTAGTAATTTCTCCAACGAGGATCATCGATAAAGTCTGATTTTGGCCACACAGGATAATTAAGTGTATAATCTGATCTTGAGGGATTATTTTTATCATTTGCTGTCAAAGTCGCTCCAAATCCTTTGTAAATCAATTTAATCTTTTTTAATGACATTTCCAACTGTTAATTTTTGTGTCCATATCCTTGTCTCAGGAAATATATTTGACCAATTTTTCAGTAATTCGTTGTATTTCGACAATAAATCTTTATCCGTAATCATGTTCTCGATGCGCATTCTTAAGTCCGGTCCTGATACTGTTACTGTGGTCGTTGATAAGTCTTCAGGAATAATATCAGGCAAATTCAGTATTTGTAAAACATTTCTAATCGCGGTTAATTTCTCGTGTGGACTTATTTTATCAGAACGAAACATCTCAGCGTTGATCGCATCACCATGATTAAATTTATCGACAATTACTCGTTGAGCTCGTTTTAATCGTGTTGAATTATTATATAACTGTTCAACTTGGTCTGCTGGTAATTTCCCAACATCACACTGGAATATATGATTCAAGAATGATTTTTTTGCTTCATATGGTTCTAATTTTTCCTTGACACTGTCAACGGGATTATACTTATAATAGATTGGTTTATTTTCATTGTGATTATCGTTACGGATCGGAGATTGTTTTATTCTGTCACCGATACTTGTTTTCAAAAAATCATCAACGACAGGATTATTCTTAATATCTTCGTTGGATGGTTTCTTGATGTTGTTTTTTCGCTTCCATGTTTCATAATCATCTACGGGAGTTTCAATAATTTCATAGCCGGTATTCTTCATCATCGTTACCAATCTCGGCGTGAAATAGATTTTGGAATTATTCTCGTCGATGATATAGCTGAGATAGGCGAATCCATACGCGGTTGATAATTCACCAATGTTTGGACATCTATACAATTTAGTATTATCATCGAGTAATCGTTCACGATCAATAATGACCTTCTCCACGTCCTCGCGAGTCACAGGTAATTTATAATCGTGCTGTTTTCTTGTTGCCGAATAATGAATCTCGTTTACGCATCTGAATCGATGAATCGCTTGTTTAGTTGCTTCAACGGATCCTAGTTCTTCCGAGAACACATACATGACATTAAATCGTTCATCAACGATACTGACCCCGGCTTCAAGAGTGTGGTTAGTTATAACGACATCAACATCATCGAATGCAGTATTGATACTACTGAAATCCAACTTCTTTTGTGCCGGATCAGTATCAGCGTGATAGTATCTAACCCGATATCCTAGATGCTGTAATTGTTTCGCTAAATTCTCCACGGAATAATCTGTCCTGTGTTTATTGTGCGTGAAAACCTCAATTTTATTACCGGTGGTTTTATTGCGGTTTAGTTGTTCTAGTAAATTCAGAAGATTACTTTCATGAGATGATTCAACAATGAATTTCTTTCCATGGTCGGGCCGATAATCGTTGATAATGAATTTTATAGATGATCGTCCCATCTTGTCACGGAATAATATCAAATCATCTTCGTCAGCATCAGCGTCGAGAACAATTAATCGTTTACATGGTGTTACTAATCCAGCGAATTTATCGCAGCGTTCTCTACTATGCTTCACCGATGAGAATTGCTGTCTTCGTATTCCGTGCCATTCATCAACGATCAACACATCAGGAACACCTTTTATTCTGTGCAAACTCTCCTACTGAATAATAACACGTCGTCGGTCATCAGGTTTGAATACAATGTCACCTGCTATCTCCATGCACGATTCTATTCCACGATCTGATTTTACTTTTTCAGTAAAAGTCTTTCGATAAGAGATAACAACAACAGATTGATTTGGTTTTAATGAATTCCATGCCGCTTCTGATTTACCAACTCCGCATGCTGATCCATCGATGTAGTCTTCGTCGGGGATTATTCTACAACCAGGGCCACCTTCATGAGTTGGCAACGCAGTATACGAGAGATCTGGATTCCATTCTCTGAAATATCCTGGATGATGAGATCTGCGCCTAATCAAGATTAGGTGTCTTAGATATTTCCTATCAATGATTTTTTTTCCTGATTCATCAATGATTTGCTGTATCGCCGGATTGTTAGATTTTCCGTCGATTACTCGTTGTACTTGTTCATCGACGGTATCACCATCAATCGGTATAGTTATTTGTTTTTCGGTGCTTCTAGGACAAACAACAGAATAATAATCATCGTTGATGAATACAAGACAATTATCACATTTGTCCTCGATAAAATCATTAATATAATTATATCCATGGCGACGATCACAAATCTTGCAATGATGTCCTGGCCGTTTTGATATCGTAGCTCTGTTTTGAGATACACTAACAACACCGATTAGTTGATCTGGTTCTCCTGTCAACGCTGCAGAAATTTGTTCAATATCTTCAGCTGGAATATTGTCACAAATAATAATGATTTTGTCGTCGTCGTAGTTGATAACTTCAATGCGAAAAAATAATGATGACCGATGATAATACGAGCGATGATATATCTACATCCGACCAGGAATGTGGTATATATAACAATGATAGTTTTAACTGTAAACACGAATGTGATTTATTTTGTTTGATAGGTGATTGTCCGCTGGATAATTCAACAACGTCACCGACAACATCTGACACTCCAACTTCAGAGTCACCTGTAGAGTTAGGCGTCGATGAATATTTTGATATTCTTGATGAAAATTTTTTTTGATGAACTTCTCAACGAGCACAACGAGATTTTCGAAACAACTCCACAGGATGAATTGAGCGATGTTGCTAAATTCGGTTACTGGCATCTGCGGGAATATTATTCGTTGTATCTGAATGAATTTAGCGATGTTATTTGGCACCCAACGAAAGAACGCGATATCAGAAATTTTATTGTCCTCGGTAACAAATACGAGAAATCAGCTCAAGGAATAATTGTACAGCATTTTAATAGATTTTACTTGTTTCCCTCCGATGAAGATTTCAACAAATTCGCAAATGAATTTATTGGACAATCATCTGTTACTGAAATTTTCCGAAATTCCGATCAAGATACCCTGTATTTGACCTTGATACAAAATTCATCCGTGAATTTGTCGAGTATAATACAGGTAGAACCGAAGTAAGAGAAACCTTGGATAAAATCAGTATCAGCGATATCATCGATTATTTCTCACAACTATGTGGTTGTCAGCGTGATAGTGTATTCGTTTCTGAAACGAATAGCGGTTATCACGTATTATGTAAATCAGCTCCTGTAACTGCTGATCAACAACAAGATCTAACAAAACAAGCCGCAGATGAAAAAAATCCTCAGTGGAGCATTGATCGTCAAGCTGACCTGCACAGTATTAAGTTAAATAATACCAGATCACGAAAGCCAGGTAAAAACACTCTGTGTAAAAAATTAATTCATTCTGTTGGTGATTTTACCGCATCTGAATTATTAACGTGTCCAACTTCGATTCCACCTCGGTATACACGCATTGAAGTTATCAACTACGACGACGACAAAATCATTATTATTTGTGACAATATTCCAGCTGAAGATATTGAACAAATTTCTGCAACGTTGACAGGAGAACCAGATCAACTAATCGGTGTTGTTAGTGTATCTCAAAACAGAGCTACGATATCAAAACGGCCAGGACATCATTGCAAGATTTGTGATCGTCGCCATGGATATAATTATATTAATGATTTTATCGAGGACAAATGTGATAATTGTCTTGTATTCATCAACGATGATTATTATTCTGTTGTTTGTCCTAGAAGCACCGAAAAACAAATAACTATACCGATTGATGGTGATACCGTCGATGAACAAGTACAACGAGTAATCGACGGAAAATCTAACAATCCGGCGATACAGCAAATCATTGATGAATCAGGAAAAAAAATCATTGATAGGAAATATCTAAGACACCTAATCTTGATTAGGCGCAGATCTCATCATCCAGGATATTTCAGAGAATGGAATCCAGATCTCTCGTATACTGCGTTGCCAACTCATGAAGGTGGCCCTGGTTGTAGAATAATCCCCGACGAAGACTACATCGATGGATCAGCATGCGGAGTTGGTAAATCAGAAGCGGCATGGAATTCATTAAAACCAAATCAATCTGTTGTTGTTATCTCTTATCGAAAGACTTTTACTGAAAAAGTAAAATCAGATCGTGGAATAGAATCGTGCATGGAGATAGCAGGTGACATTGTATTCAAACCTGATGACCGACGACGTGTTATTATTCAGTAGGAGAGTTTGCACAGAATAAAAGGTGTTCCTGATGTGTTGATCGTTGATGAATGGCACGGAATACGAAGACAGCAATTCTCATCGGTGAAGCATAGTAGAGAACGCTGCGATAAATTCGCTGGATTAGTAACACCATGTAAACGATTAATTGTTCTCGACGCTGATGCTGACGAAGATGATTTGATATTATTCCGTGACAAGATGGGACGATCATCTATAAAATTCATTATCAACGATTATCGGCCCGACCATGGAAAGAAATTCATTGTTGAATCATCTCATGAAAGTAATCTTCTGAATTTACTAGAACAACTAAACCGCAATAAAACCACCGGTAATAAAATTGAGGTTTTCACGCACAATAAACACAGGACAGATTATTCCGTGGAGAATTTAGCGAAACAATTACAGCATCTAGGATATCGGGTTAGATACTATCACGCTGATACTGATCCGGCACAAAAGAAGTTGGATTTCAGTAGTATCAATACTGCATTCGATGATGTTGATGTCGTTATAACTAACCACACTCTTGAAGCCGGGGTCAGTATCGTTGATGAACGATTTAATGTCATGTATGTGTTCTCGGAAGAACTAGGATCCGTTGAAGCAACTAAACAAGCGATTCATCGATTCAGATGCGTAAACGAGATTCATTATTCGGCAACAAGAAAACAGCACGATTATAAATTACCTGTGACTCGCGAGGACGTGGAGAAGGTCATTATTGATCGTGAACGATTACTCGATGATAATACTAAATTGTATAGATGTCCAAACGTTGGTGAATTATCAACCGCGTATGGATTCGCCTATCTCAGCTATATCATCGACGAGAATAATTCCAAAATCTATTTCACGCCGAGATTGGTAACGATGATGAAGAATACCGGCTATGAAATTATTGAAACTCCCGTAGATGATTATGAAACATGGAAGCGAAAAAACAACATCAAGAAACCATCCAACGAAGATATTAAGAATAATCCTGTCGTTGATGATTTTTTGAAAACAAGTATCGGTGACAGAATAAAACAATCTCCGATCCGTAACGATAATCACAATGAAAATAAACCAATCTATTATAAGTATAATCCCGTTGACAGTGTCAAGGAAAAATTAGAACCATATGAAGCAAAAAAATCATTCTTGAATCATATATTCCAGTGTGATGTTGGGAAATTACCAGCAGACCAAGTTGAACAGTTATATAATAATTCAACACGATTAAAACGAGCTCAACGAGTAATTGTCGATAAATTTAATCATGGTGATGCGATCAACGCTGAGATGTTTCGTTCTGATAAAATAAGTCCACACGAGAAATTAACCGCGATTAGAAATGTTTTACAAATACTGAATTTGCCTGATATTATTCCTGAAGACTTATCAACGACCACAGTAACAGTATCAGGACCGGACTTAAGAATGCGCATCGAGAACATGATTACGGATAAAGATTTATTGTCGAAATACAACGAATTACTGAAAAATTGGTCAAATATATTTCCTGAGACAAGGATATGGACACAAAAATTAACAGTTGGAAATGTCATTAAAAAAGATTAAATTGATTTACAAAGGATTTGGAGCGACTTTGACAGCAAATGATAAAAATAATCCCTCAAGATCAGATTATACACTTAATTATCCTGTGTGGCCAAAATCAGACTTTATCGATGATCCTCGTTGGAGAAATTACTACAATTATTGTAAGGATTTTATGGTGGTAATGATATCATTGTTATTGATGATCATACTGCGATGCTAAAATTCCACATATGGAGTGCAAATAATTGGTTTAGTATGTTTGACGAGGAACGTTCAGAATAGTCAGATGAACCTTGTATCAGGGTCTGTGGAATCACCACATATTCATTATTATTATTATATGATATGTGGCGATTCCACAACGATAAAGCGAGATAAATCCATCATCGCTGATAGAGTAATCAAGCAGTTGTCTCCATTTGTTATTGTGTGTCGAGTATTAATAATTGGTTTAATATGTTTGACGAGAAACATTCAGATTGCTAATATAACTGTTCTGTCCCTGATAAATCAGGTTTTGTGAAATCACCACATTCATTATATAATTATATATGATTTATACAGATCCGTCAACGATGATAGAAGCCGTATAATTACTCTATCACGGCCCATTGTTAGCGGTGGTATGTTAAAATTCCACATATGGAGTGTCAACAACTGGTTCAGTATATTCGACGAGGAATATTCAGATTACTGAAATAACTCTTCTATCCCTGATAAATCAGGGTTTGTGGAATCACCACATATTCATAATAAATATAAATGAATGTGGTGATTCCACATCGTTGATAGAGGTTGCATAATTACTCTATCACGGCCCCGGGATAAACAATCAAATCCACCGTGATAAAAACACGGCGGGTATTTTCCAGAGCCGTGACTTAGTCCTTGACATAGTCAAGGGGGACACGTGATTTATGTTACGGCCGGTATACACAAATACCAAGCGAGGCCAGAGATAACTGTAATATTTTAGTTGCGTTTACACATACGCTGCGAAATATTCACCGTGATTTATCAGGGACTTGGTGTTCAGGGGATATGGACATGATTAAATTTTAAAATTTCTTTTCAAAAGCACAAGCTACCCCACACGGATTTATCATGATAAACTTGCATGATCCTACATCGAGGTATCGTATAGGTATTGATAGAATATTTGGTCCTTGATGCTGAATAACTCTGTCACAACGATAGAATAATTAAGCAGTTATTTCCCCTGACTGTCAAGGAGATAGCGTAGTCTTGAAAACGGTGCATAGTTCTTTTTCATTATAATTAATAGTTTCATACCTATACAGTCATGTTCTTCTTTGACTTCGATTTCCCAATCCCGTATCCATCAAACACTAAAGTCTGAAGAATCAAGCACAAAAATATGTTGTCAAGGATAAAATCAGGACAAACCACGCTATAGATATTTCACCGGTGATATATAATCATTATCGATTTTTTTTGTTCAGACTTCAGCATAGGCGGAATGAACCAGAATAATATCGATCCAACGCATATTACTAACACAGTTCTGCATTTGACTGCGTCAAGAGGCTTGAAAAAATAATACTTTAACCAAGGCAAAAACGGCAGAAATATGAAAAATTGCAGATTTTATTCAGAATCTGATAGTATATACTTATCATAGTTGACAACGTCAAGGTCACTGAATCAAGGCTAAGATAGCTTATATATTTAGTTTTGAAACGTATATTTGTAAGTGGAACATGGTGCAGTGGTAGCACGTCTGGATCTCGTACTCGAGGTCCATGGGTCGATTCTCCGTATTGGACATATGTCGGGGGTGGCGTTCGGATGCCGTTTCCTTTAATAATTATTATCTACTTAATAATTGGGGGCGTAAGCAAGCAAGCCCCATGAGATTTCATGTAACCTCGCCAACGTCAAACAACGTGGCGAGTGCAGTTTTACACTTACCCCGGGGTTTGATTTAGGGAGGTTACATGAAATCGATATGCGCTTACGCCCCTAAAATAAACAGCAGGGTGATGTGAACTCGTGACCACTGAAGGGCACCCACATAGGGACATTCAGAAAGAATGTCTGCCGGACCAAAAAGTCTCAATAAGGTGCCTGTGGACCATATGACAGGCTTAAGGCCTCAACAAAGGACTCTTAGGATCTTATTGGCAAAAGGCTTTACCGACAGAAGGGACCCAGTGGAATGGTAGACTGAGCATCATCGCTACTGTTTATTTTTGAATTTATTCAAGTCGATAAATCATTGGTTTCAAATCGACAGCAGCAGGGTATGTGATATTTTTTTGGTTCCATTTTTCAAAAATAAAGGCTCTATGGAACTGTTTATGTTCGTTGTCGCTTTGTTTCAAATATAATTTTTTTAGCCCTTGTAGGAACCCTTACTTTTCAAAAATAAAGGCTCTGCAAAAAGTGGTCTGTTCATCCTCCCTGCTTCTGTCTGTTATCTGGTTACAGGACCAGCCCCATTGCAACATGCAATTCGTCAGAAAAAGAAATTTGTCCAAAATATTTAACCTCCTCTACACTTTTTGGTACTCATGTCCTGTAATAGATGATGAAGATGGATAATTTTCTTTCAGGTGGTAGCTGTTGAAATTAAATATAATTTATCCAAAGCAACTATATGTCAAAATCCTTTCATAATATATACACTTTTTATTAGGTGTTTTTATTATGCTATGTGTTAAAGCAACAAATTAATCATCCTCCAGCGTTTCAACAATTTGGAAAAGGAAAAATAGGCTATTTCTTTTCCCCACTCTATTTGAAATATTTATTTTGATAAAACCATATTCATGATGATACCGATCTCAAAACCTGTGTGAAGCTAACTCTTTTTTTCAACTTCAACGATACCACTTGGCATCATGATATTATCATGTCAAGATTACCTGGACAGATGAAGACTGATAAAGTATTAAAGAAGATATCTATGTGATACATCATATATTCGAGGAACCGTAACACTACTAGATCATTGTCTAATAACTATATCTACAAATTTACAATGAACATTGAAATAATTATTACCCTTTTATTAATACAGCTGCGTTTGTTGGCTCTGCAATAACAAGAAGGAACTTTTGAAATACTTAAATGA
>JAECUM010050268.1:0-10712 GCA_016617855.1 Megalonaias nervosa | reverse complement strand
ATCGTTTATCAAGGGTTGATAAATCCTTGCATCAATTTCATAAAAAGTCAATAATCACATATTAGTTATCACACGCCCGCCTGGCAGCAGATAATAACTGCAAAAACATAATTTCTTACCCATGTAGTCTATCTTTCCATCACTGTTTTTGTCAGCCACTTTAATCATAAGATTACATTCTTCGTCTGTTAATGTATCCCCTAACGTTTTCATTGCAGCCTGTAGTTCTTTGGCGTCAATTTTTCCATTACCATCCCTGTCAAATACTTGGAAGGCACGTTTTAAGACATCTTTGTTATTGCTTTTCATAAGCTTTTTATCTTGTTCTTGTAACAATCTCTTAAACTCGTTGATTTCTATCACACCAGACTCTAAAAGAAAACGGGAAATTACGTAAAAATTAACCACAGGGTGTTGCTGATGATTCAATTTCGATCATACCATTAATGATGAACTAAATATCACGGATCAAAAAGTCATGGTCAGTAAATGGTGTTTAAAATTTAGTGTTGCCCTACTTGCGGAATAGAAAGAAAATATATAGAATGGATTTGTTATGAAATCTATTACAACGTATCCCTGATTCATAGGTAGGTCAGATTTTTTAAAGGAAATGTTGAAAAAACAAAAACAAGGCTGAGATGACGACGCACATACATTGAACATTTTGTGGCAATTGCTTGAAAGTGTTTGGAACTGGAAATTAAGCAGACCCTGGAAAGTAGGTCACTATGTTCCAGCGTTGATGCACAATGCTTAAGTCACATGTTGAAACTATCCTGTAAATATGGTGTCATTTTGTGAGAAGGTATTGGAAACAGAGCTTGGAAATTATTGCATCCTGTGAACAGGCCATGAAAGTATGTCAAAGTGTCTCAGTTTCTGGATGCGACACATCTGCATTCAAAGATACACCCATATTACAGATGTGATATCTGATTAGGACACTGTTTGTACGGTATTTCGAGCAAACCTCGGAAATTAGATTACATCAACCTAGTTTTGATGGAGGACACACACAGATATATGTTGCAATGTACAAAGAAAAATTTCGTCACAGTCAAACTCTTGTGATCTGGTACATTTTTAATGGTTTGTTAGGAATTCAAAACAAACCGGTGGTAGAAATTTATCTAATTATCATTTTGATAGATAAGTCTATGACAGAGAGCAGAGTTAATGAAAACGTAACACTATTGTAGACCAGAGTATCAACGAAGCAGAGACGAATAATAAGTATGAATTTGGAAAAGTGACACAGTTAGAGTAGTTGGGGGGGGGGGGTCTTTTTCCTTTTTAAACTAGCAATCGCAAATGCCACCGTGCAAGTAGTTGTTTCTTTCGGACTACTAGCAAAACGTTTGCTCTCATACAAGGCATGAGTACAAAGCTATATACGAGTGATATACGAATTCACCACGTTGTCCTCAAACACAGGATTTAATATACTTTTACTGAGGCGTATATTCCCACCCAAATCACACTGAACATCATAGTCTATAATAAATATTATTAAAGCGAAAATTCTGATTCAAAGTTGAATATAAAAAACATAGCATAGGATCTTGTTGCAATTTACAATTTTGAAAAAAAATTGAAGAACTTTTGAAAAGTATTTTGAAATATAAAATCCACAACAAACTGCAAGGGATGTAGACTACTGTTATCAAAATAATGAACTCACTATTTTTGTCTGCATATTTCATCAAATCTCTGAGCTCTTTCTCTGTAGGGTTGTATCCGATTTCTCGAACCAAATACCGCAGTTCATCCACGGAGATTTTCCCGTCTCTGTCCCTGTCAAATATTGAAAACGCCTCTTCGATTCCTAAAGAGAAAACGTAAGACATGTTTCTTGTTGTTTTGCTTTTGTTAGTGGTGGGTAGGGGTGCATAGCTGAAGTACCCAAATTCATAATTCTGGAAGACTTGTTGGAAAAACAGGTTGTACTCTTGAAACGGACTACTTTCAAAAGAATATATTTGATCTGTCACAAGAGTCACACACACACACACACACACACACACACACACACACACACACACACACACACGTGTTTCTCTGCCTGTCTTGGTATCTCTAGGAATATAGAATACTCGACTGTTTTCTACTGTCGAACAACTGTGCCGTTACTGCGTTATCCTCTCAGTCGGGTGTATTACCATTGGATTTATATTTATAGAATTCAGTGTGAATCCTTAGGTATATTTCCTACTCAGTTAACATCTGGGCAATTCAGTTAAACGATTGATAAGAAATGGATGTACCGAGAGAGGTGTATTAAAGAAACTAAGAAAGAACAAAGCATGCGACGACAGATAGCAAAACAAGCAAATGACCACTTACTTTCGTCCCACTCTGTCTTCTGTTGCCTCGACTGAAAATAATGCAAGAAAAATGCCTCAGCGGACATGACTACAGCCACACAAAAACTAACTATTCTTTCAAGTTTCTTTTGCTATTTGGGTAGGCGGGAGATCTTTATTATGTTAATGTAAGCAACGTTTTATAATTGCAAATTAGTGGTCTTGTTTACTATTGAAGCCATTAAGAAAACAACCGGGCATGACTAAACCAAAAAGCCGTTAAACTGAAAATACAATACTAACTGATGGTGCATATCTGTACCAATTTAGCTAACTTCAAAAGCTCATCTTCAGGAAACATAATATGATTATTTATAAGCCAGCAAGTTATTGCATGCATATCCTTCTTGTGGTTACGGATTTATGGTCCCATTTTGGTCATTATGCTATGTATTTTAGGCCATAGTACTTCTAAGGACTACTACACAAACTATACACCGTAAATAATTCTTAATGATAAGAGTGCCTATAAACATTATAATTATTACTAGATGGTGAAAATATTTTTTAAATGCAACTACAACAACTAATTTATGTTTTGTGTTAAATTCTAAAATGTCATTAAACCAGAATGTAATCAACGATTACATAACTCACCTCTCCAGCAGCCATTCTATGCATTAACAATCATATGGAAAATGAATTAAGACGAAAGTGATATTGACAACGAAATATTTGGTCCTTTCATAAGGGAAGATTTGATCTTTTTATATATTTAATTTTAATTCTTTCTAAAATTTACAAAGTTATCTTTAAATCAGATGACCTTCCGTTAAACCACATAATGCATACACACATACATACATACATACATACATACATACATACATACATACATACATACATACATAAAACGATTAAAAAGAACATTCATTTCTTTCAAATCAAAATTGTATGACGGTAATGAATTCATAAATTCAGAGATAGATGTTGACTTTTTTGAAATCGTTGTTCTTAAAACCGGCTTCGAAAGCAATTATGACAGTGCACTCCTAAAATTTAATTCCTATGCCCATTCACGTGTGCCACACTAAGCTGACCTGCTGATGGTAACCGATCACGATGTGTGCCGTATAGTTTTCATATTGGGAAGGCGAGGAAACGTATTTATTCCTACTGGTCAGAAGGAGCTTAGTACTAACAACACCCAATAAATGATCTTAAAGCTCGCCAAAGTTACTGATGCTTGAAATAGATGTCAAATAAACCTATATTTACAATAAAGGTGTAACACTCATCAGATGCATCCCCTAGCCATATTTCAAAACTCCAGATATAGGAATATAGAAAATGGATTAATGTTAAACGGAAACATGCAGCATATTCCTGTATAATGTAAAATGTAGGTCACAATGACCTTTATATTTGCTCTTGAGCAATTGGACTAATATAAATACATACAATCATAAAATTTGATGATTCTTGCATGAGTAGGCTTGTGACCCTGATCCAAAATCAGTGAAGCATGAAATATGGCTCATAAGGCATGGAAAAAATTTTGGAATGTGGTTATTCGTCAAGATGAATCTAATGACCAAATGTCAATCCTTGTTTTGGTCATGAGCAAAACACAAAAACGTAGCCTAATCCACCTGGACCACTTATTGTAAAACTGCATACAATCATCGAATTTGAGTATCCTAATATGAACAGGGCTTGATAAATAAACTTAAAACTAATAATTTAAACAAATTGAGTGAAACATTAAATATGGCTCACATTAACCTATTTGTGTGATGATCATGTGGTACCAATGCCGTCCCTTCTAATTATAATTTCCAGACCTTCCACCCATCTTACCATCTCAGTATACTTCTTTAAAATAATAATTAGTCTGATTGAATTTTCATAATGGAAGTTGCTGTCACCTGATGAATTAAAATGCAGTTAAGTCCCATCCCCCAATGTAAGGAAAAGAGAACTTAAGTAAAGAAAAATTTGTGAACGTTGCGACCCATTTTGTAATAAACCGTGCTAGGCTCTATCAAACTAACCTAACCTTGAAGCTGTCATATTCATTTTCAGTTCATGGGGGAAAAAAACGTTCACCGTGACTTTTGAATTTAACGTACTCTAATGAAGTAATCGTGTCAAAAATATTGTTGTCGTTACAGTAGTGATTGAAACAACACGCAATCGCAACCCACAGTCTAATCGCGTGTGTGTGTGTGATTTAGATTTTTAACGTAGCTTTAACAATTTTTCAGTCATATCGCTACGATGTCTGTAGTGTGACAGTTTATAGTGATGTCTATAGCACTGGGGCATCATGCCGCAGACATGTGGCATGATGTCCCACCCAGTCACATTATCCTGACACCAGGCCGACCAGTCCTAACACTAACCTCTTAGTGCTGAGCGCCAAGCGAGGCAGCTGTTAGTACCATTTTTTAGTCTTTGCTATGACGCGGCCGGGGTTCGAACCCGCGACCTCCCGCATCCGAGGCGGACGCTCTAACCATTAGGCCACCGGAGCGGTTCATAGTCTAATCAACGGATATTGTTACACAATAACTTGTAATTGCGTAAAATGCTAGGTATTTTCTAACAGAACACATCGCAATTACCTTAACGCTAGCATGTACCCTTTACAAATAGATTGGAACAGCCGTTGACTTTAAAAGTTATACCGATAAATATCGCACCGAATATTAATGGAAAGAAATTCAACCACTGCTGTAATAAAACACCATAAAATCTGCTCAAATGTGTCTTCAGTGAAGCTGGGGTTGAATTCAGTTGGGGTTGAAACAGCACGCAGACGCAACCCGTATTGTAATAACCAAACTTGTTACGAAATGTGTTGCTATTGCATGAAATTTCAACTCATTGTGCAATAAATCTTACGAAGTCCCAATCAATTTACACTGAACATGATACTATAATATTCTCGTTAATTAGACAGCATAGCTGTTGAGGTTGACAATTATACAGATAATTGATCTAACTGAATATTAATCATTTTCATTAGAGAATGAAATCGTACGCAGATAATTCCGTTTTATAGTAACTGGTACGTTATGATTGCATGAAATTGGGACCGATTTTGTAATAAACGTATAGTGTGCAATTTTTTTTTTTTTTTTTACTTTGGCCCTGACGCTACCATATTCATTATGTTTAGATCTGAATCGATGTCGACATTGGAGTTTGTAGTGACAAGTGGTTTCATTCAAACCACATTCAAAGAAAGCTGTTATTACAATAGGGGTTGAAACTTCAGGCGGTCAAAACCAGTATTCTAATTAAATTAACTTTATTACAGTTTGCCTTATAATTGCATGCAATCGTAACCAATATTGTAATAATTATTACAACTTGCAACTTGATTTAATCAAGGCCGGATTAAGGTCTTTGTAGGCTCCTCGGCACGTCTTTCATAAAACGATTGACATTGACATGAGTATGTCTCTTTGTGAGTACACTTCAGAAACATGGTGGTTTCGTAGGCATTAGAAACAATGTCTACCACGCTATTGGATAATACGGCCCTGATTAATTACAATGAATAATCGTTGCATGTGTGTAGAACCAGACATTTCTGCCTATAGGTGATGTTGTGGAATATACGCCCGACAAATATTACAATAGGGTTGAAATAGCATGCGGTCGTAGTCTCTGTTTGATTAAAGTAGACATTATTCCAATACGCGTTGTGAATGCGTGCAGTCTTAACCCTTTTGCTATAATCATTCCAAATGGCTGCTGAACCTGACATTTATCGTAATCTAGGGGAATATCCGTGGAACAAAAGATGTTACTGTAAAAGGGGTTGAAATTGCAGGATCTCAACCCCATGGCAACAAAGCATGCGTTATGCCAATATACAGTGTAATTGCATGCAATAGTAACAACTATTGTAATTATTATTACAATTTGTAACTCTTTACAATGAGTAATCATTGTGATTAGATCCTTAAAATTGTTAACTTTGACACTCAACCAACAAGTGATCTAATCGAATATTCATGGAAGAAATGTCTTTATTACAATAGGGTTGAAATCGCATTCATTTATTGCACTTTCAGAAACAAGAATAGTCTATTGTAGCAATACCCACTTTCCATATTTTAATAACTGCTTAATTTAGTGTACTTTGGAACTAGGACGTTTATCGTGCAGACGGATCAGTCGTTTCGATCCGCTGTTTGCTTTAGGCAGCGCATTTTGTTCCCTTAATACCACATGGACAGAAATTTCAGTCACAGGACATGAAAGTATCATACAGGTATGCCAACATTTTCTCTGCTTCGCTTGTTACATTCAACTTCACCATATATATGTCCCTCTGTCAGAAGTACCAGTACTTAATAACTATGAAACAGAACCCATGACAGAACCTACAGTGTGGCAAAATGTATATAGGAACTGTGCTACTGTGTCATAAATGCGTTCAATTTTACAATTTGTATGTAACTGAATACTTCACTATGTTGACATGACATTGTCCATTGAAAGTGTGTCGTATCATGTCCAGTCCTAGCACCTACATAATCCTGGGGAGGCACTGGTCATCAGAGAAACTTAAAAAAAGTCAGTAAAATCGCCATACCGACTGAATGAATATTATATATTGAAGAAAGAATAATTATCATATCATAAACACGTTGGGAATTTTTTATACCTTTTTCTTAAAAAAAGAATCAAAATTTCCCCTCCCCAAAGCCCAATTGTGATAGCTAATGAGACTTTTAGGTTCCTAAGGGTTCCACTCCACATTTACGTATTTTGTGATGACGTGAATTTCTTAATCGAAAATGAATCTCGACAGTTGAACAATAAGATCATGTGCTATTGAAAGAGAAGAATCCAGGAATATTTATGTTAGCATGAATCGTTTTGTTTTTCAATCAAAGCCTCAATTTTAGGCAGTTTCACCGCCACGATTGAGCCTCTTGCTGACGACATATGTATGAACAAATTTGCATCCTCACTTGGTCGTAGGCAAGGACTAAATGTAGGGGGAAAATATCTGTTTAGATACGTAGCTGCCATTTTATGGATTGAGTTACCTAATCACTCTAGAGAACAATCCAATTTTAATTCATTTAGATCATTAATTTTATCCTAAAATTGCAAGGACTGTAAATGTAATATCACATCTCCTGCGATGACGACGACAGCTAATATCTTTATTACCATTTGGTTTACTTTTCCTTGTCTTATGTACCATCAAGTGTCCGACTGTTAGCTCCTTTCTTTTTATGTAAGGCTTAACCACATCATGACTGAGTCCTCAATTTGGTGCTTTTGGTTTTAATTTAATTTCAGTTTCGATTTTAACTTAGTTTTAAATTACCTAGACTTTGTTTTTATCCTTCAGGTCCTAACGTGTATTTTTAAGGTTATCTAAGTGCCAAATTCAAATTCAATTTTAATTACTGCAGTTTTAACATGCTTTTTGCTTGCTTATATTTCAAGATATGCCCCATGTGTTCTGTCCCATCGTATCTATTTATTATGCTGTGTTATACTGTACTGGCATGTCTCGCTGATCATGATCGATTTAATGTCTTTAATGTTTTTTATTTTATCGGTAATAAAAAGCCCATTAGAGTTGATGTTGAATTCTTGTTTTAAATCATGCCGACGATAAATAAATCTGATCGTATTTTATGGAGATCACACAGGATGAAGTGCCATTTTGCGAAAACTTCACTGTGATCTCGGTACAGGAGCGAACTATATTTGTTTTCAGGGCAGAGGAGCTCATGAATATTACGTCATTTGTGCACCGGGATAGCTATTTTCAACGGATAAGAAAGGGATAAGTTATCTCTTACAAAAGCGTCAAGAAAGCAAAAACTTCGACAAATGCGGAACTTAATACAGATCTTATACTCTTTCACCGCGCGAAGGCTGTTTTGGTACTATGGTGATTTAACCCTCGGTGGCTTAGTACATTATCTTTGTACATTAATTATACGAGTACGTTGACTGGATACTTCCTTCTACCCATTATTACAGACTGAAATCTAATTAAAAACGAGGTATAAGCAACTAGACTGTGAAAGGTGGTTCAGATATGCTTTATTATATTAGGACGTCTGCTGTCTTGGCTCCGTCTCTGCGAGTAAAGAATTCCTGATATGTTCTTCCCACATATTTGGTCAAATCTTCACATTCTACAATAAAGCCATTGTAGAGAAAAGATCGCAGAAAAATAATATTAAACGAGTGTGATGCATTTGTCGAAGAATACATTTTCTTCTGGTGGCATTTTACCACCAAATTAAGATCATTGTGATTGGGATTAAGCCTTCTAAAGGGAGGTAACCCACTGTAAAGGCGTATGCTGTTTATACTGACAGATTTCAATGGTTCTCTTATTTTCCGCGTATCAATTACATAGCAACATTGTTCGAGCAATGAACTGAAGGAACGAGATTTTGAGACAAAGAAAGACATGAGAAAAGAGAGTACGAGGGAAGGGCTGCACAAAAACAAATATCGATTCAAGTTAAAGGAACTGTGTACCAAGCTTTGTTCTCTGTGTACCTTTGAATAGCCCATACGTGATAATACAAGTCGGATCACTTCAAAATGATGTCAATAATTTTAAAACAAAACAACCAAGTAGATATTTAAGCCGACGTTATATCCGTAAAAAGCCCATTAGAGCTAATGTTGAATTGATGTTTCAAATCATGCTGACTATACATAAATCTTATCGTATTTTATCGAGATCACACACGTATGAGGAAGTGCCAACTGATGAAAATTGCACTGTGCTCTCGGAACAGGTTCAAATTATATTTATTTTCAGAGCTGAAGAGCTATTGAAAATACTACCAGATTTTCGCCACGGTTAAGATGACGTCATGTCTGTTGAATGATCTGTAACTTTTAAATGGGCAAAATAATTGCCTTGTGTATGCTTGGAAAGAGAAAAAGAAGGTGGGGTGGGGTGGGGAAGAAATTTTAACCAATTATGTATGCCAATGTGGTTAAAATTCTGACTGTTAGACCTTACTGATATGCATTTGGATAACAGTATTTACATATATTATACACGTTCATACCAGACAATAATCTAACTGGTCTAACGTGAAGAATGGAATTTACTACTGAAATGGACATTGTGTGTTGCTTTTCTTATTCTTAAAATATCATATATTTGAAGAGCTAAAGTGATTTAAACTCAACAGCTCCACATATACTTGTAAATTCGTTTTCCTTTTCTCTGTTAAGTACCATTTAATGAAGAAAAAGCCTCTGTCTACCAGACATACACCCAGAATCATAAAACTGAACGGTAACGAAAAACAATTAAGACTCATTTGAAATTTAATCCTGGATGTAATCAACTATTCGGTATTGATTTTTAAACCGCAATTATATGTACTACACGTACAATTTAATCCACGTGTTGTTATTTATATTATTATTGTTAATAATAATAATAATAATAATAATAATAACAACAACAACAACAACAACAACAACAACAACAAAAGCACGATCAAATTTCCAATATGATGAACTGATCTAAAAATGCATTTTTTTATCCATGATTTAAAATTCTGATTGTTACAGGTAAATTTTTTTATGTCAATCAATTGTACGTCCGTGTCTGTGTATGTTTAGTTTGTTGTGGTGTTTTCCTATGAATAAATGTAGCTCTTTTGGTGGTACAAAGCTTTTCAGTTATCGTAGGAGGCCCAGAGTGGCCGAGTGGCGCTCGCCTTTTTGGCGGATCACTCACATATCTGACGCTGTCCGCGTGAGTTCGAGTCTCGCCTCGACCAACCTGGGTACGTGAGAAAACTTGCTAGTAGCTTTCCCGTGGGTCGGTGGTTCTTCCTCCACCAAATATATGGGCCGCCATGTATAGCCTATCATGTGCTGAAAATGTCGCTAAACCCCACAAAACCAAAGCGCTATTGTATATATGCGTGTCTTGTAGATTCATCTGGTACTGTTAGATGAGCATTCTCAATGTATGAAGTATGAAGTATGATCAACCCAACACTCCCTGACCTTGATTATGTATTCATGGTGTGCAGGGATCCCCCTCCGCTATTTGCTATAAGAATGCGTATTTAAATGGGGAAACGAAGGAAAACCATCTTTGTAAGGATGTGGAAACTGGAGTACCAGGAGGTATACAGCAGAGGGAAGGCGGACTCTTCTGACTTATCACCTCTGCGCCGTTTCCCGCGCTCAAATCAGAGGGACATTGGCCTGCATGCGGCAACCTGACGCAGTTGATTCTCAGTGAGTTGGAGACTCATAGGCCACCGACGAATTTAAGTTGTACAGCAGTGATTCGTATTAATTCATGCGTTTATTCTACTAGTCACTCAGCACACATTTCATTCCTATATGCAGACGTTAGGCATGAAT
>JAECUM010050266.1:0-17209 GCA_016617855.1 Megalonaias nervosa | reverse complement strand
AACAAAAATGAGCTAACCCAAAAGATTTATTATTCGTTTTTCAAACTAAAAGGTAATAATATAGTTAGAAGGCTCGGTTTATCGTTTTGACCCTTATTTTTTGTTATTTATTTTTACTTAACGGTTCAGGCAAAAAGTTGTAGGGTTCACCCTTCCATATTTAATTGTCGAAAAACCCCCTGTATCTTATTTATATATCGACGAGTCAACAATAAATGCCATAGCAGCAGGGGGGGGGGTGAACCTTACATTTGGTAATGAATATGTTTGCCTGATGATTAAGACAAATGATTTCGCGGTACGGCAGTCGAACCCTACAGTTTGTCTTAATCATCATTTCAAAATTTGCTCGAAACCAATTTGTAGGGTTCACCTCCCCTGCTGCTAGTTTTTAATTTTTGCATTCCGAGTCAGAGTTTATTTTTTTGTGCTTTGACAATATTGTGACTATGGGACCACTTCTGCACTTCTTACATTTGGAAATTTTGAAATTGTACATTTTGCTTCCAGGTTAAAATTGAACAAGAATTCCACAGAATGCTGTCTTGATGCTTCACCAAGGCATATTCTGAATACAGTTAAGAGAACATGAAAGTAGGTCACTATGGCCTCCTTTTGTCGGTGCTGAACAGAGCCCTCAAAGATGAATACACCCATCAAGTTTCATGACTTATGCAACAGTGCCAGAAAAATTGCAAAAACTTAACACTGACACCCACATCTAGAACAATAATGCTGCCTATGCTTCACAGGTAAGACAAACATTTAATTTCGCAAAACCGATGGCAGTTATCTAAATTAAGAGTATGTTTTTGAAAACATTTTCAATGTAGGACTTATGTACAGTATGAAGTGGTAAATTTAGAATTCAAGATTATGTACAGTATGGAGTGGTAAATAATTCTTGTCAGGATACACTTTATGAACTGATATCCTAAAGGACTACAATTTTATCACTGTATTGCATACCAAATCACTGTTAATGATGGGGGAAAACAGTAATAAAGCTTGCTGTATCATATAGTATAGCAGCAGAGAGGGTGAACAGACCACTTGCTTGAATTGTCATTTGTTTGAAAAATAAAGGTACCTACAAAGGCTGAAAATACAAGGTCAATAACGCTAAACTGAAGCCTCTAACCGACCGAGATTTCTCTAATTGGGTTAGCTCATTTTGTTACTTTATTTCTGACGCTTGTGTTTTCATTTTTTTATGCATGTTTGTTTACGTTTTGGACACTTACTATTGGTCGTCACCCTCTCTGCTGCTTTAATTAAATCATTATTATATCAATAATGGAATCTCACACAGCTAAACTAGCTCAACAGCGACTAGAGACAATTAAAAAATATTTATCCGTCCATGATTCTGTCAAGCAGCAACTACAAGCGCGTCAGGAATCTCAGGTGGAATTTGCAGAAGGTGCAGAACTGGTTACAGAGGCTACCAAAGGTCTTCTTCCCACATTAGAGCAAACCACTAAAGCAACTGGGAAAATAGCCAAGCAAACAAAGAAGACAAAAAAGATTTTGCGAGAACTTCCAGGTGAAACAGCTGCTGCTCAACCAACCCAAGGTATTGAACAAGTTTGAGCTGAAATGGATGAAATAAAGGAACGTATACCAGAACAAGAACAAGGAAAAGAAAAAGTTAAAACTGCAATGGTTGATAAATTTACTGGAGACGGTATTGCTGTTATTAAAAACACCAGAAACATAAAACAATTAGCTGCGGTTGCTGTGAAAATTTTTAAAAATAAAGAACAATTTCTGAAGCCCAAGTTTCACAATCATTCTGTAGGCCATGAAGATTGGTACAAATTGATATTTTGTATATATCATGGAGTTGATCAGGCTCGAAATGACGATATAAGATATATTGAGTTTATCAATGAGATAGATGACTATACTGCATGGATACAATTACCACAACAACAACAACAATGACAACAATGACAAATACAAGAACAGCAATGAGAAAAACTACTACAACAATGAGAACAATGACAACAAGAACTACAACAGCTACAACAAGAACATTGACAAGAACTACAACAACTACAAGAACAAGAACTATGAGAACAGCAACAAGAACAACAAGAACTACAACAAAAACAAAAACAACTGCAACAACTACAAGAACAAGAACAACTACAACAAGAACAACAATGACAGGACCAACTACGACAACAACTACAACAACAAGTAACATCACAATATATGCTTGATCATCTTCATCAACAACGAGAACGAGAACGAGAATGACACCTTTAACGATTTAAGACAGAAAAATGAGAACAGACGATGATCCAGGTGCAACTGGAAGTAGTATTACTACTCGAGGAAGTGACCTTACTACTTGTCCCGATAACGTTCTTGCTGACGTAGACAGACTAGAAATCCTCATTGGAGGAAAATGAGCCGGTAATAATTCTCCGGAAATCATAAACGAGGCAGCTGCTATTTGTCAGCGATTATTTACAGGCGGCATCATGGACATTAATGTTTACCGGCCCTCATCAATGAAATCGTCGATGATTATTACCACAGTGATTGATTGAGGGTATGCAATTAGGTCAGTGACAAGAAAATAAGATGACTATACATAATGCTCAGTGTGGACCTGTAATGGTCAGGGTGATAAATTTGCGATTACCTATGTATATAACGATTTACGGTGATGGACTCTGTGATGTTGTTCAGGGTCTATTCAGAAGGATAGCCCCAAAAGCAATACCGATTGTAAAGCAACTGGGTATGACGTTGTTCGTGATAAAGGTATTGGTGCTGTTGGTGATGTTGCTAGTAAAGCATTCTCAGCAATCAAGGATAGACTAGCACGATTGATATGGCGAAAACCTCAGCCAGTAAAATTGCCCAGCATGGAACTGATGCCTGCAAATGTTAGTAAAATAATAAATCAAGCTGCAAATCAAAAATTAGCAGAGTTGGCTGGTGTACCCCTGTCAGAAAAAGAAAAAAATATAACTGCTAGTCTGATAGCAGGGAGTGGTCTTCATGATAGAATAACAAATATAATAAAGATGTTCAAACGTGTATCTGATTCCGCATTTGACATGGACGCACCAGTTCTCAAGGATGAATCTTTGCGTGATTATCAGTATTATTCTTATGATGCACATGTACCTAATGCATGAGGAAGAATCAAACTACATGTTCAGGATACAAGCAGATATTTTTTACCCACTGAGGCATTTATTGAAATTGAAGGTAGACTTTTAAAAGCAGATGATACAGCATGCGGAATTGGTGATTGAGTTGGTTTCGTTAACAATGATGTCATGGCATTATTTAACAGTGCCACATACATCATTGATGGAAAAAATATTGAATCATGCCTCAAAAACGTCAACGTTGCCATGACGATACTTGGTCTTGCAAGATACAGCGATGATTACTCGAGATCAGCTGCTCCATCAATGATGTTTGTAAAGGATACAACTGATCATCCAGAAAGCAGAAATGTAACATTAAATGCAGCTGGAACTGAAGTTGCATCAATGAATGAAAACTTCAACTTGGGATTCTCATCACGTCGAACAATGTTGAACGGTGATGAAGAGTTCTCATGTGTGATTCCACTATCACATATATTTGGATTCTGCAGAAATGTTAGAAAAGTTATATTTGGCGCTAAACACACAGTGGTACTTGTTAGAAAAACCACCTACAATGATGCAGTATGGTGTGATGCTGCTGTTAATGCAGGTAAAGTGATACTAACAAAACTTTCATTGTGGATGCCAGTAATGACTCCATCACTTGCCGAAGAACAATGGTTACTCTCTTTCATGGATGAAGGTGGTAAATCAACATTGTCATGGTTGACGATGACCACAGACAGTATTCAAAGTAATGCTGCTGGTTTATTCACATGGCAGATAGCATCACAGCAGGGGTGTCAGCATCACGACATATATTCATCGCGTTTTAGGAAAATGCCGAAATAGATTCGCAGGAACGAAATCCAATGGTGTTTGATGCGCTTGGAGTTAGTGGAGTTTCTTTGAGGATAAATGGACATCAAGAACCTTCTGAAGAAGTGTTGCTGAATTTTGAGAATAATCATGTTGCATGTGCTTATTATCAGTTGATGACATTTATGGGGCATGATCAGAATGTTGATTCTGGTTTGCAGATATCTCAGCGGGATTTTACAACGCTGTATCCGATCTATTATTTCTCACTGGAACACTTGGATTTGTTCAGACAATCAGTAGTCGATATACACTTTTGAGCTCGTGTAGCTCGACTGCCTACTGGTGGTTATAGAGCAATCGCTGTTATACTCTCAGACAAAACAATGCTACTTGAAGGTGTTGGTGGACAAATGAGAGTCATTGATGCCCCAGCAGAAAACATGTAATTAGATCACTCATGATATTATAATGTCATATCATCATGTTAGTGTCAGTCTGACTCCTGGATAGATTAAAAAACTACAATCAGTATCAGAAGAAAACTGTGGAGTAAAACATCAACTCGGGCACTTCAGTGAAGTCAAACCATCAAAGACCGATATACGACTTAATCTTTCTGCGGGTGCTATTAAAGACATCATTAAGACGGGTGGTATATTTCTACTTCTTGCAGTATACCAGCATTGATAGCTGCTGCAGCCCCAGCTGTTGCAAAAGCAGCTGCACTTGGTGCTGTCGGAACTGCTGCTGGGATGGCATTAAAGAAAGCAATGGGTCACGGAATAAAAACTTCCAAAAAAAAGGAAAGGGTCTAAGACTGCCAGGAACTCCTCATTTGTGGTACGGAAAGGGTTTAAGACTGCCCAGGACACTTCGTTGATTCTTCCTATGTCCAATTTTGATTTACTTGATGTTGCTGAGCGATTAAACATCAAAAACTTCAGAGGTGTTTTTATGCATGATCAGTTACTGCACAAACCAAACAATGTTGAAACTGGTATCATTAATCTCTATGAAAGTGCATGCCTTGGTACTCACTGGGTTGCATAAGGGATTGATCCATGTGGAATTGTTTATTTTGATTCGTATGGACTGGCACCACCAAAGAATTTTTAAAATATGTGAGCAACATGCAAAATATTCCAATCTGGTATTCAACATTACCAACACAGACAATAACTGATCCGCCAATATGTGGCCGTGAAGTACTCACTGTATTCGACGCTGTATCATCATCGACAACATCACCTCATAAAGTCGTGCACGAGTATACCACATTGTCCAACATTTTAAACAGGCATTAGTAAATATAATGGTAGATATTTACAGAAGATCTGCTCGCCTGAGTAAAACTCAGCAAGGCGACTTATCCAAATATGCAACTCTTAACGATATCAAGGATGAACTCGCTGATCTTTTGAGTCTCGCAAATGTGGACCAAAATGAAGTCTTTGTTTTTCAGGATCAGCAAGGACGTTTAAAGACGAGCAATATCCCGTTGACAGATATTATTCTGCGAGTTCCAGGCACGAAGATAACTTAGTTGTATTTACTAAAAACGGTAAAACTAAAAATTCAAATGAATCAGTCTTAACACTCATGGCAGAAATTGCTGGACATATCAGAAGAATTGGAGATATTATGTATGGCGACCTCAACATGAGCAAAAATACAATTATTAATGCGAGAGAACCAAAATCAGACAATGATATGGCAACAAAAAAATACATAGACAGCAACAATGCCACTATCAGAACTGAGATTGATGATCGTTTACTAACTGCCAGTGATACAATGACTGGTTCTCTCAACATGGCTAACAATAAAATTACTGGTGGTGGAGAACCAGAGTCAAACGATGATGCTGCAACGAAGAAATACGTTGACAATAGCAACATCCCAATGATGACATCGTTAATGACAATCAATGATGGAATGGCAACATTCAGATCTGATTATACTAATCACGTACAAATGTTTTTGAATTTTATTAGAAACATAAATAGAGCTATTAATGAATTTTTTGGAAGTCGAGCAGTTATTGATATTAAACTCGTTGACATAAAAAAGATTATCAACAGTGTAGTATATACAGTAGCGTCTGGATCAGCATTATGGACGCCACTCAATAAATCCATCAAACATCGCACTGAGGTTATCGGCATATATAGGTTCTCAGTAATCAGCGTTACAACATTTACAACATCTACCACAATTTCATGGCGTTATCCACTTACTGGATCTTCTGGATCTATGTTAGTAGTACTCGAGCAAAACGATGAGGAAACATTTGTGGTGGAACCCAAAGAAAAAAGTGTTCGTTGTATTATTGGTGTCTTGAATTAGTCGCTAAACTACCACCTACTTATTCGAGTCTAGGATTCGGCGAATGTGGATATGTGAAAAAGCTTGCCAGTAGCTTCTCGTGGGTCGGTGGTTCTTTCCAGGGATTTCCTGGTTTCTTCCTCCACCATTAATACTGGCTGCCATGTATAGCCTATCGTGTGCTGAAAAATGGCATTAAGCCCCCACAACAACAACAACAACAACAACAACCACCTACTTAAAATATAATGAATCAAAACCCAATCGACGTTAATCATTACAGATACAATCAAGTATGTGAGTGGCAAACCAAACTGAAAAATATCATTGACGATTATACAGTAAAAGTAAAAAAATAATGCAGACATGTAGTTGTTGTCAACGTAGTTGTGTATTCAGCATCCGCAATCATCGCTGAAACCGGCATATTGCTATCAACAATAACAATGACGTCGCCGGCAGTTGTGACAATCTATGTTTCGTCTGCAACAACAATCGCTGGTATTTTCAATATCATCGCAAAGAAGATAGCTACATGCACAAGTACAAAATTACATGAGTACACAATAAAACTACACGCGGTGTTGGTAGCATACTCCAAATTATCATCGTTGATTTTGTCGTATCTCAGTGATGGTAAAATATCCGATGAGGAGTTCACAACGATAATAAAAACTTACAATGAAATATTTGACGAAAAAATAAAAGATCCAATGGAATACCTGGATCTAGAATTAATGAAGCGAGATCAACTTGGGAATTAGAATCCTGATTTAAAATCAGGGTTTTAGAATAATAATGTCGTCATCACAAGAACTACTACAACAGATCGTCACTAATACAGCACCGCCAAAAACCACAATGATATCAGCAAGTTCAACCAAACCTGAGTTCAGTGTTAGCTTTCCAACTGTGATTCCAGCCAGAGAAATAGCACAAGCACAACTACGAGTTTATTATAGTTGGCCAAATATTAGATCAAAATCATTCGGTGGATTACAACCAAACAACCCATTAGTATTTGCAAATAAAAATAAACCCAACGGAACCCCCAACTGGCAAGTCGTGAGTGTAACTATGGGCAGTTACCAAATAGAACAGATCAACGATGAATTCCAGCGCAGAATCAAATCTATCACAGGAAAAGAATCCAAAATAGCTATCACTGTTCACAAACCAACATTATCAGCTGCGATTGAGATAAATTCTACCGACTACGCCGTCGATATATATCAATCATTGATCAGATCTCTGTTAGGATGGCCAGAAGTCCCACCGGTTTATTAAGGACCACCAGAACTGAAATGATCTGATTTCACAACAGAAAATTTTTTTTTTTTTAAAAACTTCCAGAATATCGAAAAACTTATCCATGGGTGTCAGTGGATGGAAATATACCTACTTTTACTGCGTCTGACGGTACAAAGCTTCCTAATATATACCTCTCCTTAGTTGAGTTTACTCTTCCTAGTACAGACTTAAGAATAAGGGATATAAAATGATTTTTTAACAACATTACATTTGAATATAACAAAGCCAGAATAAAACTACAAAATTTGTTTTCTTCTATAACACAATATTACAACGATGCTACAAAGCAACAAATCATTGAAATGATACAACATAAACCAGGTCGTTTATCAATCAGGTTATCATTGAATCAGTAATTACTAGTGATGATAAATTTGAAAAAATTGGGATACACCCCTACTTTGAAACATTTAAGCAGGTTTTTCTTGATTACTTTAAAATTGCAGAAGAACAATTACCTACATATAAATTTTCTGAATATAACGCCGACGAGCTAAAAAAAATTATCGACATCATCAATGAAAACTTTCAAAAGATCATCAAGGCATGGAGAAAAGTAGCCCCTCCAGCAGGCATTCTCAAATACAATAACGATCCATACGGTTTAGGTCGTCATATTTCACCAGGTATCATAAATATAATATCAAACGATCGCAGTCAACCTTGTATGTGACGCCATTGATGGCAGCTATCAAGTAGACCTTGAAAAATTCAAATCAGGCCCAGCAAGGATATATTTTATACACATTTACTCTACAAGTCCCATCAGGATATTTAATTATATCAGAACCCATTAATCCTGTTTATCTGCAATGTCATAATCCACTATTATCAAGGATATATTTCAAACTTACTGACTAAACTAGACACTTGTTGGATTTGAGAGGGGAATCACTGCATATATATCTGTATGCAAGATCATTGAACACCAAGATCAGTATTTTGTAAAACAAACAAAAAATCTGTCAAATAATTATTGATGAACACAGGAACAGTTGAATGAACTGCAATGAGAGATTGTTTGTGATCTGAATTATGCACACTCTTGCAAACTTAAAAACAATTAGAAAAAATATTCTGATTCAGAATAAAAATGAATATTATTATCAGAATAAATCTGATTCTGAATAAATATTATTATCAGAATAAATCTGATTCGGAGTAAATATTATCAGAATCTGAGTAAATATTATTATCAGAATTAATCTGAATCTGAGTAAATATTATAATTTGATTCTGAATAAATATTATTATCAGAATAAAAATAAATAAATATTTTTTACTATAGTCAGAAATTAATTATCCCTTCTTGACTTCGTCAAAGTCGCTTTCACTTTGTTTAGCTGTTACACAGTTACTGGTGACTGTGCTTTCACTTTTACTACTTTCACTTTGTTTAGCTGGTACCACAGTCATGGTGACAGTAATTTCACAATCATCACAGTCACTGGAAACATTGCTTTCATTATGGATCATTTCACAATAATCAGACATAATCTTTCTCAACTGTCTTATATGAATATTCACAATCTTTTTTGTTTCGTATTCGTGAGACAATTCTGATCTAATTTTTTCAATTACGTGTGCGAGAGGAACAAATAGTTTAACCTGCATATCTGTAACTATTGCCAAGGACTGTAGCATTGCTTGCTGAATCAACTTTATGAATCTAAAATCAGCTGGTAATGTACACTTATTTTCAAATTTTCATTGTTGTAATGATTCAAAATCACATAATTTTTCAGGATTAAGTTGATCAGATATTTTTATACCATCATGTTGTAATCTTTCAATCGCAGAAATAATAACATTAACATTTTCGTAATTCATTATATATAATAAATATTTATTTAAAATAAAGAAATATTTGTATTCCTGAAACCAGGAATGTATTTACAGTACATACAATCTTAATTATAGTATTATATATAGGGATGGCACAACATATACTCTTAACTATAGTAGTATATTTACAGTATTATATTAAGCATATTTACAGCATATATACAAGTACAGCACAACCCCCATGTGAACCCCTAGATTGCCAAATAACATTCTACCAGGCTCAGAGGGAGACGAAATATTTACAGTATATATATATATATATATATATATATATATATATATATATATATATATATATATATATATATATATATATATATATATATATATATATGGACGGCACAACATACAATCTTAATTATAGCAAGTTCAGAGGGTAATTTGAAATATTTACATATATTTACATATATACATTTATGTACAGACATATATACACACAAACGGGGTCTTCTCTACATTCAACAGATTTCTGCACACCCTCCACCATAATCAACCCTGGGGAGTGCAAAAGTGCACCCACCACGTGGTGACATGGTGGGAGGGTGTATTTACTTTTCTGTTGAAGTTTGAGCAATGAGGTGAACCCCAACAATGATAGTGGTTATATTCCTTAAGCTGACTAATACTTGGAAATCTAAAAGTAGCTCACACAACCGGCATGGCTTATTTGCTGTCTGTATTTTCCTTTTTTCTTACTTATTATCCCTGACAAAATCAGAAGGAAGTAAGAAACCTGAAAAAATCATAAAAACAAAGATAATGTTTCTTAAAAAAACAGCAACAAAAAATATTAGTCATCAGTAAATAAAAATAAACATGAGTTACTATAAAATACAAGGGAGACAACTGCTTAATTACTCTATCAGAGAAAGATTTACTTGACATAGTTATCTCCCTTGATGTGTGTAATATTGAAATGTGATTTGTTTGAATTTCTTTGAACACGCCGATTTGGTTATATTATCCGTGACACGTTTTACTGAAGCACGGTTAATATTGAAATATTCAGCAGCTGTATATATCGAATGAAATAATATTTTTTCGCTAGTCTCTACATTTACAGACTTAATAATTCTTGCATAATTATTACCACCGCCAGTATTTCCAAACTTGCAATTCTGACTTTGTGTAACAGCTCGCAAATAATTTAAAGAATTATCCTTTGGACCTAAATTAATATGATCAATCACAAGTCCATCTTTGATCAATCCATAATAACATTCGTAGATAAATCTATGACAAAGATACGTTTTATTTCCCCCAGTACTGAATCCGATATAACCAGTAGTGACAACACCGACTGCTTTTTTGAATAGACGGTTCCTGATTACACAATCATGAGATGCTTCATAATTCTTGATGATGGGATGTGTTACAAATTCATTTTGCTCCATTTATATAATAATATTATTTGTCTAAATTATCATTTTGTTGCTGAGGTGAAAATTTGGCGAGATAGGCTTTAGCGTTTCTTATGGGAGATTCGACTCCATCGGCGTTATTTTTAAAAATCATCATTTTAGCTCTCTGTATTTTTTACCACCGCATTGCACACACAACTGAGTTTCTCCTCTGACCCCAACACCACACTGTAAACACGGTTTTGGTCCAAGACTCCCTCTTCGAACACTTTGCATGTGGTATCCACAGAATTCATTTACGCAGGCTTTGTTACAAGGAGTTGTAGAACCTATCATTAACCATTTGCATTTATTGTTTCCTTGAATCATTATATATATACTTATACTTTAATTTAAATATATATTTGTCTTAATTATAATGTGGAGGAGTTTGAGAGATTATCCGCAATTAAGCCTTCTAGAGCCAGATTCGATCTTGACAAACTGCCGAAACCTAAATTTAGTTTTTAGATGCAAGATCTGGTTTTAACGAATATGGATATAACTGATCGTATCCGTGAAGCCAAGAAGGAATTTCACGAAGATGGTGCGGCTCATATGTGATCAACATTCAGAATCATGAATGTTGTCATACTTGAATGAATGACGAGCGAGCAGCAAAGATTATTAACTATCTCAACACTCAAAGATATTTTATTCTAATAAAATTTATTGTAGAGACAGACAACAACACTTGGATTATCCGTGACAAAGGTGACCCTGTCCGTGTACACACTGGAAATAATATTGTCACGTTAAATAAAAATTCCAAACCAGGAATATTAACTGGTATTGACAAACCATATTATGAACGAGTATATCCTGTGACTGCAGTTGTTTATACTATGTATCCGCTAAATGATAAACCTAGCGCTGATGACCTCAAACCGACGAAACTGTCATCCTTGACTTCATCAAGGCTAAATTGTGTAGCTGAGCGAGTTACAGAACACTTCACAAACGCTATACGTGGAAACGGTTTAACGGATTTACGATGTAAAGAAATAATTGAGTGGGCAGAAACAGTTAAAGATACCGGAGAGTCTATCAGCGATGTTGCTGAGCTGGGAAAGAAATTAAAATTCCAATAACAGTGAAAACACTAACCGGAGAGATTTTGTATAAGTCGAAATATGAATCAAGAGGAGTTACGGTAGAAATTACTGATCATAACACACACGCATGGACATCGGCCGTAACAATATTTCCATGAGACAGAACAGTTAAATTTTATAATGATCATATGTTTGATTTTATCAGAAATATCAACAAGAGTGACCCTGTATCCGTGTGGTTATTTCAGAGTTCAGAATCTGTGAACTATGATCAGTTTGTACGGCCTAATGGAGACATTTATTGTGCAGAATCTCTCCACGAGGAAATGAAAAATCTTGCTTTGAAATATACCCCTGACGATCTCACGGTTACACAATTACTGAGTAATTGTTTTACCGTTCCGTCAGTTGCTGTTCAATTTGCTCAGGAGAAAAATTCATGGTCACCGACAAGATCGGAATTTCTTGTTGATGTCCAACGTAGTTGTATCGAATACGGACACGGCGGATTGTGGAATATTAAACACAATTATAGCGACGTTATCTCGGTTGATATGGTTGCATGTTATCCTAGAAGTTTTCTTTGATACGGAGAGTGTTTTGAATACTTTAAGAGATTTGGACATCCAACACACGAGATGACCAGAGTTGCGATAAATGGACCCCAGCCAGATTTTGACTTAACCGGATTCGCCTGTATAGAGTCAATCAAGTTTACGGAAAATCTCCATCCGATTACTTTATGCTTGGTTTGGCCGTCATTTCTCAGAAAAATATTGGGCTCCAATAGTACTATTACGATAAATGCTTGATGTAAAAATATTGATATCATTGAAAGTAAATGAAGCAATTATATCATATTGTCCGTAGAAACAAATTTGGTTGCCATAACAAAAGAAATATTCTGATGATGAAAATCCTGATATAACTGATTATGAAAATAAAGCTGAAAAGGATCTCGGCAGAAAAATAATCGGTAAGTTTACTCAGGGTAGTTCATGTGATCATAAACGACATTGTACAAGATTAATTATGGACGATGCTGAACTTAATTTTATAATTGCTGATACAATGGAGAAAAAAACACATTTATAAGTCGAAGTAATGCTTATTTATCAGACGGAACTAAATTAGGTACAATCGTGAGATATTTTGATGGTGAGTCACCACTGTTTATTCATTTAAGATCTTCGATGTTAGAATATGTTTTGATAAATTTATTATCGATGATAAACAGATTTCCTGATATCGTGGTTAGAGTTGCCACAGATTCATTTTATATAAATAAAAAATATGCGGATTTGTTAAAACAATTACATATCGGCGCTGATGCATCATGGGGTGAATGGAGAATAAAATGAGAAAATATATTTAGCTATTCTGAATGCCAACGTTGAAATTCAGGGGACATACTACAAGAATAATAATCAAGTATCAAAATCTGCGCTGTTGCGATCGATATATGATCCTGTGGCCAGACATAACACCGCTTTCCTTAATGGGTGTGGTGGATCTGGTAAAACAACGCGTGCGATTGAATTATTCAGCATTTGTTCAGATATGGTTGATTTGACACCCACACATAGACTTGCCTGAGAAATGAACGAACGACGAGTAAAATTTCAAACTTAGTTTCTTTAGATGGTGCGGAGACGCATGGACTCCTGAATTAATGGATGAAAAATACATCCCTAAAATTATTATTTGGGGTGAAAAATACATCCCTAAAATTATTATTTGGGATGAAATATCCACGGTATCGTTGGAAGCATTAAAAATATTTCTTGACTAGTTGTTGACGAAAAATACTACTGTGATAATGTGTGGTGATCATGGTCAACCGCCACCTTTTGTTGGATTGTCTCCACACGAATGGTTAGAAACGTTTGAAGATTATTACGAAGAAATAACTGATGATCATAAGGCTATTGATGAACCACTAAACGAATTTTAAAAAATCAGACTACAACCAGATAAAATTCAATGTAAAATAATGCATGAAGTAATCCCAGAAACTTTCATGGATGATTTTTGGAATTTATGGAGACCAGATGATTTCATAGTTGCAATTCGTAATATATTCGTGATGAGTTACAGAAAAAGTTATTTCTGTTACACAAGTAAAGATTTTCAAATCTACCTGTACCATTATGTTATCGCCCAGCAGATACGCGACGACAGAATATCGATAATGAAATTCATGGAATTAATGAGAAACAAAATCTTGTACTAAATGATATTGGTTTAGTTCCTGTCAGTGCTGCTGAGAGCGCATTAACGATGGATAAAACTCCGTGGACGTTAGGATACGCTATAACGATTCACTCGTCACAGGGATTAACTATTTCTGATACAAATAACTGGATTGTTCATGATAGAATCGAATGGTCAAATTTAGTTTATCTAGCAGTTTCTCGAGTCAGAATAATATCTCAGTTGCGGAGGGTTATCATAGACAATAGCGATGGCGATGATATAGTTAACAACAAAGTTGTCAAGAAAAAATTATCTGGTTATAAGGAATGTGACAAAAAAAATAAAATAAACGCGACTTTGATCTCGATGCTGAATTTATCGTGACACTGAAACAACAACAGAATAATCATTGTGCGAGCTGTAACACAGTAATGTTCTGGCAGTATTCGAATAATAATCCAAGACAGTTTACCGTAGATAGAATTATTAGTAGTCTTGGTCACACACGCGAAAATGTAATGCTGACCTGACTTGAATGTAATCGACGTCGAGGAGCCAGTTTACAAAAGTGAAGACGGTGGTAATTGTGTGTCTTCAGGAATTACTTGTAATTGCTCGCGTACAAATCCACGTTGAGGAGCAGTTGAATTTAGTCTGTAGATTGCAGGTCTACCCGTGGATCTTACCACATTCCAAATAGGATCAGTTGCTCTTTTTTTACCAGGTTCATACAAATATCTTACAGTCACATTATCTAGTACTGATTGTTTTGAGGAAGAGTCATGTCGTTGTATTGGTATGTATTTCTTTGTGATTGCATTGGTAGGTTTCATAGAAGTTGCACGAGTAGTTTCATTATTTAACACAGCTATCACACTTGGTAATCTTGCAACCCATTCACGAGATCTCATGTCTTTCTGAAATATTTCCTGCACATATTGATATCCAAATGACCGCTCAGCAAGTGTTCGATTAAATCCTTCAACGATTGCCTGATCACAATGAATTGTGGCACGTCCTCGTCTGATTTTAACGTTATGTTTTTTCATCAGAGATGATACTGCATCAAGAAATTCCTTGCCAGGATCAACCTGTAGTAACTGTGACCATCGCAAGGGTCCTCGTTGATAAATTCGCTCGAAAGCAGATGCAACTGCAGCTGCTGTTTTAGTTGATAGCGGTCCTTCTTCTTTATATCTACTTGCAACGTCAACGACAGTCAACGCGCATTTGTTTGTGCATGATGGACGTCTAGCAGTTTTAATGGTAACATGTGGTAAAAATAAATTATCTGCCTGATGAATATCATTGGGAGCGCTGACATCAAAACGTGCGTACTGAATTGTTTTAGGTGGTGGTAGATAGATTTGCCATATTGCCTGTCATGCTAACCAATTTGCAGCAACAGAACGCGAGACACCTGCTGCATCAGCAAGTTTACCAATCGCTGCTCTACCTCTCCAATATCCACTTGCGCTATAATAAACCGATTCCATTGTATAATAATAGTCAGTTGATTAATTACCAGCCCCTAAGACTAGTTTACCTTTCATCGCAGATTTTACTAGAAAGAATTTTTTTTTATGGCATTTAACGCATGAATCAACTGTTACCTATATGTAAAAATATTATTTGTGTGTTTTAAATTTCTTTTTATTTTATTTTTGTTTCATTACATTTTATTGTAAGGATAATATTTTCACTGGATTTGACATTTTTCCTAGTAAATTTAGTTTAGTTCTTTCAGCCCGATTAAAACGTAGTAGACTGCTACATTATATTTTAGATGACCTAGTTCCTGATCTTGGTTCTGAATTTGTAAACACTAAGTGAAAATGATTGGTCATTACCAAGGTCATGTTCAGCCCACGTGTTAGCTCTGTTGTAAACAGCTGTTTCTAAATTCATTTCCAGTGTGGGAATCAATGATTCTTAGCTACGACTATTCTAGCCTACGTGCTAATTGACTTGTAGTGAGTGACCACGTGACCCATCACACGGGCTTGAAATTACGTTTTTGTTGGGGTTAATTCTCAGTCTTAGTGTTTCTGAGTCAGTTGTAAATAATACCTTGAGGCTGAAAGGTATTCCTGTTGTTGCCATTTAAATTGAGTTTTTTTTTTTTAATTTAAAACAATTTCTTCACCCTGGAAAATACTCTTCTTCATCGAAATTCTTGGACAAAGACATTTACTAAAATTATTCTGAATTCTAAAGTCGGAATTATATTCTTGGTGACTCAACAAGGAACTGTTGACACATCAGTCCAAAACAGGTTATAGAGGACGTCATCTCCTTCCATCTTGGAACTTCATCGAGATCCAAACTTGGATTCAATTAGAACTGTTTAGTGATAGGACTTATATTTTTAAATTCTAGGATTAATTTTTGGATTATATTCACAAACCGCAAGTCTTTTTAAAATTTTTACCTTGTTTTCTATGGAAATAAATTATTTTGTTAAATTGACAAAGCTTGTTGACTTCATTCTTTTCTATTGTTACTTTTGTAGGAGCCCACACGTATGAAAAGAAAATTTGAGGCTCGTCCGGATATATGAATTTTGGCTAAAATATTTCAGAAAATTGTTTTCTAAAATTTAAATTCCCCTAGTTTTCAGAATATTTTAAATCCCAAGTACTATTTCATATTTTGTTTGAAATTTTTAGTGGAATCAAAAGGCTTTTTTTCACAATGTCATCAAAAGTGGAGACTTTTCTTTCTAGTCCTACTCAGGAGCAGTTGGATAGTTTGAAAAAATGAGTTGCATGAACTTGCCAGAAAATATAATCTTTCTGAGGCAAAGGCATCTTTAATGAAGCAAGAAATAAAAAACATTTTGATCCAGTATTTGGTAGAGAAGAATGTTTTCGATAAAAGTGTTTTGGCTTTGGTCAGTAAGTCTGTATCATACTCTGACATAAACGCAAAGGAATTAAAAATGAAATACAAGATGGAATTAGAGTTAAGGAAGATGGAACTTCAGAAAGATAAATAGGAGAAACAAATGCAGCTGTAATTGGAAAAAGAAAACTAACAAATGCAATTACAGAAAGAACAAATGCATTTACAGAAAGAAGAGAAACAATTGCGTCACAATTTGAGAAAGAGGAGAGAGAGAGGGACAGGAAAGAGA